>PVJS01013521.1:0-41937 GCA_004027185.1 Glis glis | reverse complement strand
CTCTCTCTCTCTCTCTCTCTCTCTCTCTCCTTAGTGAGGCCCTCTGCAACTTCGTGAGACCCGGTTTCAAAATAAAGCATAAAAAATAGGGCCAGGGGCGTAGCGCGGAGGTAGAGCGCCCCTGTGTTCAATCCCTGGTACCGCAAAAAAAAAAACCAAAAAACTTCTGTGTATTTGTTCCAACTCCCTAGCATTTGATGCCTCCAAGATATTTCTATGAAAGGGGATAGTGGACAACTGGGCAATAAATAGCCATGCAAAAGCATTTCCTTCATACTGACTTGACATTTAAATCATTGATATGTAGGCTAATAGAGAAATGTCAGGACTCTCAAACACAAAGTTTCAATTTTAATTCTAAGTAAAAACAAAACAAAAACCCAAAACTCAAATCCTAAGTATAAGTAGAATGTGTTCCTGACCATTTAAAGAGTCAAAACCTAAGGTCAATGTAGTCAGGTCTTTTATAGCCTCCACTTTTCCTAGCTCACAGACTCTCAGCCCTGGTCATTGGTTAGAATTACGTGGGGACACATTTAAATGATACACTCAAGGTGGTAGGGTAATGGTCTGGGTAGGAACAGGGCATTTATAGATACACAGATAAATTTTAGAAATGGCAATTAAAATACAACATATATTGGAGAGAGAAAGAAAATGATTTAAATGTTATTGTCACCACTGATTTAATGAGAGGAAAATATGGACAACACACTATATTGTGAAAAGCTTAGGTTTACATGGAAGAACAGAAAGAAAAGTGGGTTTGCCTAAAATGGATGCATTTTTACTTTGGGTAGCAGGTTCTCTGTTTTCATTCAAATAAAATGTTAGTTGCATCTGACTTCTCTGTGATGCTTAATTGGTTTTTATGTGCAGCATGTGAGCCAATCTATAAAAAGAGGGTAAGACCCATGCCATTGTCTAGGACTCCTCCTGGAGAATGCGCAATTCAGAAGTCCCTACTTGCCCCGCCTCCGTGAGGTGCAGAGTTTGTAGAACTTGGACCCTCTGAATGGAGGTGGACAGTGGGCCTTTTTGTGGTTACACAATAGTTTAAGTTCTAAAGCCCAAACTACTCCTAACAATGGAACAGTAGAAAACCTAGTACCTAGGGAAGTTTAATCAAAGGAATAGCAAGACTTAATCAAATTTGTCAACTAGACCTGATTAGGTTCCCCCCCCCAACATTTAATAGGACAGTAGAGGGAGAGAAATGTCCCCCAAGACACCTGTCATCCTTTGTTGGGCCTGAGTGACTGCAGGACAGGGAACACCCTGCTATTGTTTGCTAAGGCCTATCATCACCTGTGCTTCTAGAGAAACACAAAACATTACACGGAGAAGCTCAGTGGTTATCTGCTCTGTTTTAAAAGCAAAGTAACTCCAGGTAAGAAAGTCTTGGAACAAGCTATCTTCCAAGGCGGTTCCTACTGAGTCTACCTCCAGCTGTGCCCTGTCTTCCTGACAGTACTCAGAAAGATTGTCTCACAAGCAAGTCCAGTGGGTCAAGTGAAAACAGGAGATGGGAGGGAGCCTGTAAAAACAGGACAAATGCTTAGTTATCTACCTTTATGCATCTTGTTGAAGAGTCCTGTAGTGAGAAGCCACTTCGTGCCTGGTTTTTTGATCTCCAAGATGAGCCAAATACAAACCCTATGCCCTGGCTTGTCTAGGTTAGTATGTCCTGAGACTTTGAGGAATCCAGAAAAAAAAAATAATCGAATATAAAATGCACACAGAGAAGACGGGGTTGAACTTTAATGATCTCAGTTAGCATTTAGTTAGGATTCAGGATATTTGTGTCACAGTCCTGTCAAAATTGGTGAAAAGAAAGTATATGCAAAGAGTGAATGGGGGGGCAAAAGTTTAAATTTTCATTAAAAAAAAAAACAATTGGGACTCTTCTACACTGTTGGTGGGACTGCAAACTAGCTCAACCACTATGGAGATCAGTGTGGAGATTCCTCAGAAAACTGGGAATGGATCCACCATATGATCCAGCTATACCACTACTGGGTATCATACCAAAGGGATTGAAGCCAGAAAACTACAGTAATATATGCATACCCATGTTCATAGCAGCACAATTCACAGTGGCCAAATTATGGAAGCAACCTAGGTGCCCATCAACAGATGAGTGGATTACAAAATTGTGGGAAATACACACAATGGAATTCTACTCAGCAATAAAGAAGAACAAAATAACAGCATTTCCAAGAAAATGGAAGGATCTGGAGAACATTATGTTAAGCGAGATCAGCCAATCACAAAAAAAGAAGGGACATATATTTTCATTAATATGCGCAACCTAGGGAGTAGTGGGGACACACAAGGGACTCTGGTTAATAATGGAGAACCCTCAGTGGGGCAAGGGAAGTGGTACAAGGGAAGGGGAAGATTAAGAAAGAAGTGAATCAGTGGAATTACTATCATAAACAATGTGTACAGATGAGAATATACCAACATCATTTTCGGTACTTCATATGGGTGGGGGGAGGCGGGGAGACACTAAGAGCTGTGTGCATGCATGTTAACATCAAATAGATATTCATTGTGACGTGAGACTCCAACTCATCAATAAAAACATGTTAAAAAAAAAACAAACAAGCCGGGCGTAGTGGCGCACGCTTGTAATCCCAGTACTTTGGGAGGCGGAGACCGGAGGATCCGGGTTTGCAGCCAGCCTCAGCTCTCTCTCTTTCTCTCTCTCTGCCTCTCTCTCTCTCTCTCTCTACTTAGTGAGGCCCTCCGCAACTTCATGAGACCTGTTTTCAAATAAAGTATAAAAAATAGGGCCGGGGGTGTAGCGTGGAGGTAGAACGCCCCTGGGTTCAATCCCCGGTACCGCAAAACAAAACAAAACAAAACAAACAGAAGAAGACACTTACTGTTAGGCCTGGGTACTGAGAGGTAGGGATAGTGTAGCTTGGAAAAGTGTAGACCTCAGGAGGGATAAGGGAAGAACCAACGTAAGACTTCTAGTTTTCACATTATCCTTGGAGGGCTTATATTCAGTAATAAGCCACCTATTTTATTTTATTTCACTTTTTAATTTTTTTAGCTTGTCAAAGTTAAGAAAGGCTGAAGCTGTGGTTGCAAATTCATTTCCCCAAGAAGTAATGCCGCTCATAACACCACTGTTTATAAGGAAAGGAACCAGGAGGTGACATGTTAATTTTAACCTTCTGAGTTATAGTTTGAAAAAGAAGAAAGAAAAAGTGGCTGAAACCTTAATGCCATAAGGAGACGAGAGCGAATAAGTAAGAAAAGAAACTTTCATTCCCACTTTTGAATGAGGAATAAGAACAATTGAAAGGAGGGGAACATAATATTATACAGTAGGTGGCAAGTCCCTTTGAAGTAATGATAATATTAAGGTGTAAAATTGTGTGTAGTATGAAGAAGGCTGCTGATTCCAGACACTCGCCTGGTTATGGCAAACAGGCCAGTAGAAAGTGGTTAAATAAACAGGTGCCATTATTTTCCCCCATCAAATTAAAGAGGGCTGTGAAAGTACACTTTTTCCTTTTCTGTCTGGCACAAACAGTGCTGTGCTTTGCCTATCCTTACGCCGAATTACTGTGAAAACATTCTCCGGTAAACATCACAGCATTATGGACTTAAAGAGACATCACCTCTTTTTTTCTTTGACTGGGCGATGGCAACAGGCAGATAGAAACTCTCCTGATGCTCACAGGAGGGAGGAAACTAGATCAAATGCTTCTCACCTTCAACAATACTTCTTCCAAAGCATGATCTGTCCAGGGTTCCAGGAGATAGTCCACATTTTGCAGCTGGTGAGGCTGCATCTTATCACAGTGTGCAAATTATTTAGCAACTTCCACATTATTTATAGGTATGAATCGCACAAATTAATCTCATAAATAATTCATTGGGGGGTTGTGATTTAGCAGTGCACCACAGTAAAATAAAAATCTATTTTTGTAAAGCTGGTATCAATTGTTATTGTGAGTTAGATTTGGTTTTTTCTTTTTCAAACAATACCTTTAGAATACTGCATGTGGCTTTTTATGATTTAAAGCCAAGATTGCACAGAATGAGGTGGAGATTACAAGAGAATCCACTGGAATACTCTGAAAAACTCAGAGAATTGCCGCAAATGAGTGGGGATTTCTGGTGTGAATTACCCAAACAATTGCTTCACTTTACCAATTCACATTGGATGTATAGATAGAAACCTCTATAATAAATGGAACCATTTAATGCACAAAAATATTTCATGTGTCTCTTTTCTTCTGACAGCTCTGAACTCTACAGACTCATAAGGCGAACTAGTTTGATAGGGAAGGTAGGTCTTACCCTGGCAAACTGGCAGGCTATCAACCTATTTTACCAACCAGAAAAAACTAGGCTCTGACTTAGAAACCTCATAATTCATCTTTAAAACTGGAAACAGAAGCAACAATCTTACTTCCCCACAGTAAGACATAAGAATGTCACTGAGGACCTAAGAGAAAGACAGTCGCAAGTTTGTTTGCTGGTAGACTCCTAGGGAGCTGAACACAAAAATCCAATAAATAATTAGCTCTCCTGTGACAGGCTTCTGAATTACTGTGATACATTAATTGGACAAAATTAGCATGAATTAAGGCAAATAAGTATAACATGTAATTTATTACTTACTAAGCATGGTGCTGCAGTGGAAGCTTCGGATTTCCCTTAAGATTGCTTTAACAGCTATAATGCATTCCTTAATTTACTCTGTGGAAAATCAATTTTTTCAGAGTTCATTAAGCACCAATATGTTACAATGCAAGTCTCTAGAGCATAGGAGCTCAATACATTATGCAAATCCATGCCAGTGTGGCACCAATATGTAAATAGCGGTAATATTGTCAGTTTCCTATTGATAAGTCTGACTAGAATGAGAACTCCAAAAACTTCCTAAAACTATTGACTTATTTTGTCTGTGTTGGGGCTCTTGCACCTTGTCCTTTGACAGTGTTTTCTTGCAAGGTATAACAAAGCTTTGGTCAATGTCCCGAAGCAGTATTTTTTCTGTTTAATGCTATGTCTTCTTATCTATGCTAACTAATCAATCAACAAGTGTTTATTAGGTACACTTAATAAACTTAACAAATATCCTTAATAGACATTGTACCCAATGGAGTCACAGCTCAACTTTAATTGATACTAGGTTCTATTTACCTTATTTGAGAAATAATAAAGGTCACCAAAGCCACAGTTTCATAGAAATACATCTCGATTTTCCATTTCACTTGGCATTGATCTTATGGAGGCCCCATTAACAACAACAAAAAAATGTAGCACATGTGTTGCAGTCAGCATTCTTTCAGCTACATGTAAGAGACTGGCCATGTAACTTAGAGGAAAGAAGATTTATTTTCTTATGGTTTGGGGTTCAGTCCATGTGAGGCCAGGGACTGCGGATCTCAGGGCATGGCGGCGGGAGGTGGAGAGAGGAAGAGCACATGGACTGTGCTCACATCATGGAGGCTGGAAGCAAGAGAGGGAGCAGGGGGAGGAGGAACCAAATATAATCTCCAATGCAGCACCCTCATGGACCACCTCCTCCAGGCATACCCTCCTGGCCTACCGGGTACCACCCAGGTCAATCCATTACAATGGATTTATCCACTTCTGGCATTACAACCTTATATCAACCCTGAATATTAATAAATGAGCTCTTTAGGGGAAATTTTATATTTAATTATAACAACATGATTTGACTAGAAATAATTTTTTAAAGGCAGTATGTTAAAGAAAAATGTCATCCCAAACAGTTTGGGTTGGCTCTAAGATTTGGTAGAAGGACTGATTATTACAAAATATTAATAACCACAATATATGATTTTCCAAGAGCAGGTGATTTTGATGTCCCAATAACACTTCTATAATCCTTATGGCTATTTAAGAAAAACCGTTTTTTTTTAGTTCCTAATTAATTATATGCTATTTATTTCTTCTTTGGGTTATTTATAGCATTAAAATCAACTAAGTCTCCACATTCAGAAATAAGAGTGCTATGGATTGAATTGTGTCTCCCTCAAACTTATATGTTGAAGCTTTTTCTCCCGATGTGATGGTATTTGTAGGTGAGGCCTTTGGGAGGTAATGAGATTTAGATGAAATCAAGAAGGTGGAGCAGTGTGCTGAAGAGAAGTGACGCCAGAGAACTTGCCTACTCTCTCTCTACCCTGTTAGCACACAGGGAGTAGGCAGTGGTCTGTAGGCCAAGAAGAGAGCTCTCCCCAGAACCTGGCTTTGTGGGCATCCTCACCTCACACTTTCAACATCCAGAACTAAGAGAGATAAATGTACATTGAGCCACCCCATCCATGGTATTTTACTCTGGTTAAGACTTAGGGTAACCTTTGCAACAATATGTGTCCAATATGGTGGATTGCATAAAATATTATATTGACTTTCAAAGATATTAGATAGAGTATGGTTTTAGGGGAGGGTTAGAAAATACCACATATGTTTAGAAAATGTTTGCAAAGGATATAAACCTAGGAACTGTTTGTGATTGACTCTTTGGTAATCAACTTGCACTGATGTAAGACCTAAATAATATTTAAATAAAAAGGAACTGTTTGAGACCATATGGAATTTTTTTTCCTATTTAATCTAATTCTACTTCCACCTCTATTCCTTTCATTCCGAGGATACCATCTTCTTTGTTTTTTTCCCTGGCACTTGTTTTCTCTGCCTGGAGCTTTCTGACTCCAGAGAAGAGACTCTTGCCAACTCCATCACCTCCATCAAGTCACCTAAATTGTCACCTCAGTTGAGCCTCTATTTCCTCCATATGAAAAGCTGAAAGCTCTTCTGACTCCAGTCTCCCTTTCTTGCCCTACTTTTTTCTCATTATAAAACCATGTTTTTCTTACTATAATGTAACATAACTATAATGTAACTATATTATAAAATTTACTTATTACCCTTGTTTGTTTATTTGTTTGTTGTCTATTCTGTTTGCAAAAATTTGTGTGTTGTCTATTGTTTGCAAAAATGTAAACTTTACGACAGCAAGGAACTTTGCTTATTTTTTTTCACTGATGTATTCCAAATGTTTAGAACAGTGCCTGGCACACAGTAGATGTTTGATAAACATTTTTTCTCAATGAACACAAACATTTTTAGCTGTAGTGGCTGACTCTGCTTGTTTGGTTACATTTGCGAATGTGCCTACAGAGAGAAGAAAGATATTAGTTAATTCCAAATATGTTAAATATTTAAATAAATATGTTAAAAGGGGAAAATAATTATTGGAAGTTGGCTATAAATTATAATATGTCACTTCACCCATTCATTAATCATGATGTATTAAGTTTCTTCTAATTAATATCCTTGTATGGACATTTAGGTTGTCCCAATTATTTCACTAAGGCAAATACTTACCTCAGATTGTTATTTTTTCATGTTTGCTTGTGCTTTTCCTTCATAGCACTTAACAATTTGTAATTATATGTTTATTAAATTGTGTATTTCCTTCTTAGTGTTTGTTTTCATGCTACACTATAATCTCAATGAAGGTAAGCAGGTGCTCGTGTAATTCAGTCACTTTGTATATTTGTAGGCTGGCAGTATGCTTGCCACATAGTAGGTAGCATATGAAATGAAAGAACCATCAAAGACCTGAAAAGAATTAGAAACGAGGAGGCAAAAATGAAGGAAAACCATCAAGAAGTCTAAAAAATGGAGAAAATTGCTTAAAGATTCTTGAATTGTTTTCATAGAATGACAGTATGATCAATACACTTCATATATATTTATGTCCTTTGAAGCATGGTGTGGACTTCCTTGATTTGGTCAAACCGCATTCCAGCCAAATTGTCTGACATAAAAAAAAAGACTCACACTGGAACGCTAGCCGTGTTTTCTATATTGTAATGTATATACAATATAGACTGTGAGGTACACTGGTGATAATTAGCTATTTAATGGTACAGAAATTGGTCATCATGGTAGACACCAAAGAAGATCAAGATTTTACTGAACAAAATAACCTAGGTCTTTTCATATCTTTTGCGATAAACAAATCCTCTGGTTGGTTTTGGTAAACCAGCATGCTGAGGCAGAGTGTGGGAAAGGTATCTTATACTTTTCTGATGTTAACATTAAATTGACTAATCCAACAACATTGTGTTTCTCAGCTGCATGTGGTTTGTGGGTGCAATATACAGTTTTATGTAAATAAACCACTTTTCTTTACAAATGACCCAGCCTCGGGTGTTTTGTTATAGTAATAAAAAGCCATGTAATTATTATATACTTATATTTTTTTTGTGGTACCGGGGATTGAACCCAGGGACGTTCTACCTCCGAGCTACACCCCTGGCCCTATTTTTTATACTTTATTTTGAAACCAGGTCTCACGAAATTGCAAAGGGTCTCACTAAGTAGCTGAGGCTGGCCACAAACCTGGATCCTCTAGTCTCAGCCTCCCAAGTACTGGGATTACAAGCATGTGCCACCACACTCAGCATAATATACTTATAATTTAACAAAAATTAAAAATGGGGAAACCTCCAATAAACTACTACTGTAAGAGCTTTATTTAAGTTGCTGCTCAATTTCATTTAATGTAATTACTGTGAAGAAATCACTAAGAGTATTATCTCTGTGAATAGAAGACATCATGCTTTCATCACTGAATTCTTAGTATCTAAAGCACAAGGAAAGAGGGGGCCAGTTAGGAAGTTGGCTAGATAACTAATCTTTAAGATGTGTCAAAACATTATTAGGGCACCAAAATATCTCTGAAACCATAACAAGATGATCAAAATGGTATTTCTACATCTCTTCTCCTGGAGAATATTCTATGAGGAAGAGAAAGAAATTCATTTTAGGTTGTAGGATGTAATAAAATACGATATCCCCTCATGAGCAGTGGGTGTGGTTCTCTGCGGAGCTACAGTTTTGTATGGGACCAAGTTGACTGACCCAGGCTAAGGGGAGATAATAAACTCCATATTCATGTAACCATCCAGAACAACGAGCCTTTTCCTCTTTTCCTTGTGAAATTCTCAGCCTTCACTCCAAATACATGGTGAAGACATATTTAAAGAGTAGCCCTTTTATAGGATACCCTTTTGATCATGACTTGATCCAGAATACCACTATTTTTTGTTGTTGTTGTTGTTCCCATGACACATAAATATTATTAAACTCTTTTCTGGTATATTCACCACAGCACTGGAATGGCTGAGGAATTTTTAAATTGCTGAAAAATCAGGTGTTAAGGAGGCTGGGGAAATATATATATATATGCTTGGGTAAAGTATGATCCAATGACTCCATGACTTCACATGGACAGAGATTATGTGGAAATCTACTGATGCCTCTACAGTGTTTTGACCACAGCTAGTTAAATGTTGGCAACAAGGGTCCATAAATATTTACTTGACAATGTAGGTTTTGTGAATGTGTTTCATAAACACGTAGGATGGTAAGGTCAACAAAGCATGACTCAAAAAGTATTTACAGGACAGAATGTTATGATATATTTTATCAGATCCCTGATTTATAAGGAGTAGCTAGAAATGAATTTACATGATAAAATGGAGCATTTACTGCCTGTAGAGTATATAAAATACCAACCCAATCTGTAGTGTAGAAGTTTATGTGACTTTTATTTCAGGTATCTCGTGAAACACTACGTTGTGAATAAGAACATTTCTAAGAGTGTGATAGCTATGAATTCTTTTTATGATTTGTCATCCAAGCAATGCCATTAGCATGAAAGCTTTTAAAGATGCCTAATTTCTCAAACATTTTTCAGGCAAATTTTTTGTCTTTTACATTCCATAACTATGTGTTATGAAAGTGCTCTGAATAATAGACTCTTTTGGTCTGAGATTAATAACCACGCCTGCTATTTGTTTACTTACGTGTTTGATAATAATAATGTCATATTTTTATAACACTTTTAAGGTTATGCTTTCACATCTATTATGACATTCTTTGCTTACAACAGTCATACAAATAAAAATCATTTCCTAGTTAGGATCACTTCATGTAGGCTATTTTTATGTAAACATTGACTCAAATATCTGGGTTCAAATCCAGTGTGTGTGTGTGTGTGTGTGTGTGTGTGTGTGTGTGTTTTGTACTGGATATTGAACCCCAGGGCATTCTACCTCTGACATACACCCCCATCCCCTCTTTTAATTTTTAAACAGGGGCTTGATAAATTGTTGATGGTCACTGTAAGCTGCTGAGGCTGGCCTCAGAGCTGTGATCCTCCTGTTTCTGCCTCCCAAGTACTGGAAACATAGGTGCACACCACCACACCAGCCTGCTCTTTACCTATACAGAAGCTACATCAGAATACCTAACATTTATTAAGCCCGTACAACTGCCAGCTATTATGCTTTTCATAGTGTATTTAATTTAATTCTCCCAGTGACTCCTAACATGGAAACCTTTATCATTTTTTCTTTATAGGTTAGGAGATCAAGGCTTAAAGAGATTAAGTAATTTGCCCAAGGTGACACAGCTTATAAATGACAAAGCCAGTAATGGAACCCTGACCTACCTGAACTCAAACCCTGATTTTAATCACAACACTGTACCTCTTTAAGCCATAGTGATGAGGGACACGGTTCCCACAGAATAATACTTTGCTGTCAACTCTCTTGTCTACCTGAGATCTAAATTGTGGACTTCCTAGAGCCACATGGGGAGCATAATGTTATGTTTCTTTCTTACAGCCGTCACTTCCCTTTACAAAAAGATTTGCAAAGGGTTTGCCATTATCTTGATTCTAACACTACCCTATCCAATGGAAAACAGAAGTCCTAAAAATAAAACATTAAATCAAAACACTTTCCAGTTTCTCAGGCTTAATGTAACTGGACTTCACCTCCCATGCAACCTCACCCAAAGGATTGTGTTGGGTCTAAATTCAGAAGCATCTTCCCATAGAGTGATGAGAGAGAGAGAGAGAGAGAGAGAGAGAGTAATTCTAGAGAAAACCAAATAGGGCTGCCAAGGAATCATAGCATGAGAGAAACATGGAGAGATAGAGAGCAAAGAGGCAGGAAGACAGAACCAACTGCCAAGTCTGAATGGGAAATTTGAAACATAGGAAGATGAGAGGAAAGCTATGGGGCAGGGGCTTGGAGAGGAAATTTAGGTCTATGATGATCGTAGATGGCACCCTCATATGCAGTGGGTTGCATTACAAGAGAAAAAACCCTGAGCTTAGACTACTTATAATTTTATAATGGGCAATAGGCATGCAAGCCGTGGCTCTGGAGAGACATGGTCTTTATTTCTCTGGACAATAAGCATGCCTGCCTAAGCACAAGACAGTAAGCATGCCTGGAGAGAGATACCACTCTATCTTCCAAGGCTGCTTGCCAATATATTTCTATGTAAGGTTAAGGGGAACAGCATCCAAATCATACTGGGGGCAATCTGGTGGGGAATGATCAGTTAAATATAAGGCTCTTGCAACAGTTTAGGGGACTTGCATAAGGGTGTTTTCATTTAGGAGGAAGGCTCCAGGGTATCTCTGACAAAGAACAGATCTTAATGTCCCTACTTCTCGCCTAAGATTCTCATTCATACTAATGTACTCCTACTCAAGTGCCAAGGCCATTGCTCTCCCTCTACTGCCAAAAATCAGCATTTTCCACACATTTAACTAGATGTCATTTGTTTCCCTGTCATCTTCTAGTTGCTTGTAAGTCTATCATCTGGAAGTATCAAATGTAAGAGGGATCAGTGCATTTTTTTAAAAACTCGCAGAGATTTATTATGACACCTTCTTTTGCCTCGGTGGACTACTGGAGAGGGCTTGGCATATGCATATACAAATATTTATTAGCCTTATAATCTAGAACCACATAAATCCAATAGGAGAATCCAGGTGTCTGACCACAAAGAAGTTTGAGTTCCCTAGATGATCTCTTAACTATTCTAAGGCCTATAGGGTATAGAAAGAGGCTTTCCTGGGGTTATTATTAGAGGAAAGAAATATGCATAATGTCTAGTAAAAGTCAGGGAAGAATGTCACTTTTTTCTCCAAAATAGATCTATATGGTTCACATGTTTTTTTATTTGCTTATCACATAAGAAACAGGTATAAGGGGAGGAGCCCTTTCTAGAGACAACTGCCTTCAGTGCCAGTGACCACAGAGCCTTGCTAATATTTGGGACCAGGAGGAAAAAAGGGAAGTAGAGTCAGAAATATTTTTGATTAGAGTTCTTGAGGAATCATTTCAAAGTTGCTACAATATCAGATTCCCAGGGATGCATGAGTGGTCAATTAATAGCTGGAATATAAGCCCATGGTTAATCGGTTTTTGATAATAAAAGATAAAATGCTGCCATAATATATATTGTTTGAAAAGACAGAAACACAGATAATTTCATGACACCTAATGGTTCAGCCAGAGTCAGCTGATCTGACAAGCACATCAGGGCTATTTACTAAAAAAAGTGTCAACAGTGGCCACATAGGTCAACATTCTCGCTGTCACAATCCAAAACAACTCACCATACAACTTCGAGGAAGGAATATTTATTTGCTCACAGGTTTTTTTTTGGAGATTTGGGGGCTCAGTCCATGTGAGGCTGGGGTCTGTAGAGCTCAGGACACAGTGGTGAGAAGCAGAGAAGGGGGAGCAAGGGCACTGTTCTCACATCATGGAGGCTGGAAGCAAAAGAGCAAAGGGATTCAAAAACAAAAGCACAGTCCCTAAGGCTACACTCCCAGGGACCCACCTTCTCCATCCACACCCCACCTGCGTAGGTTACCACCCAGTAAATCCATTACAATGGATTTATCCACTGGTGAGATTACAACCTTCGTGTCTTAATGACATCAACTCTGAATATTAATATATGAGCTTTCCAGGCGACATTGTATATCTAACCATAATAGCACCACAGAAATCGCCAATGGGGTGATCAGAGTTCTGATATCATTAGCATGCTGGGAGTTGGAGGGAGCAATGCTTTTTGCAATGTGTCTTCTCTCTCTGTAACACAAGCAAGTCAACTTTTGGTGGGAGTCACAAGTCTGGCATGAGGTTGGAGCATCTCCATCTGAAACATAGAGCCCTTTATTTGTGCCTGGTTTATAATTGTGGATGGGTTTCCATGTCCATTGAGATGATGGGTCCAGGCAGCACATGGCAATCTGAGTGGCACAGACTCTTACTGCTGCTTAATTCCAGTCAGTCTCATCAGAGAACTGGCACTGACTACAGGCTTCTACACAAGTGACCCAGGAAGTTTGATCAAGTCAATATTTGTTTTCATAGTTCCCATCTCCAAACAGAAGTGTCTGTAGCTTGCCACTGTGTAGCTTTCCAAGTAGCAGTCCAAGATCTAGGCCACTGACAACAGCTCGGGGTACCAAGCTTCATCAAGGGGAGTACGGGTCAGAGCAATGAGAACAGCGTTGAGTTCTGTCCACTGAGTAAAACGGCCAAATCTCTTTTGGTTCTTCTGCAATTGGTACTGAGTTGAAGGCACACAGCAGCCAGGTGGGCAACACTGATTCAGTTGAGATAAAATGTCAGTGAATGAGACCCAGACTTTTCAGGTAATCTCTGTTCAAGTGATGGAGTAGGGGAACATATTCCCCCAAAGGGGAATTTCCATATAAAGCTGAGATACTGTGGCCAGCTTGGGTCTATTCTTGACTAAACCACTTCAATTTTACAAGGAAGGCATATTAGGCCCTTCCCATCTTTTTAGTCATTATTATGATTGAAATCTTAAATGTTTCCCAAAAGCTCATGCATTGAAGACTTGGTCACAAATGAAGCAGGTAGGGACACTGAGAAGTGATTGGATCATGAGGGCTCTAATCTCACGAATAGATTAATCCACTTATAGATTTAGAGCTTAATGGGTTTGGGGGTAAGGGGCCTTGTTGTAAAAGCAAACTCTCTCTCTCTCTCTCTCTCTCTCTGCCTGGCCACCATGAGGTGAACAGCTCTGATTGGGCCACATGATGTTCTGCCTCACCACAGGCCCATGGTGATGGGGCCAAGCAACCATGGACTGATTGTGATCCAAAGTAAATCTTTCCTCTTTATAAGTTCATTATCTCAGGTATTTTGTCACAGCAACAGAAAGCTGACTAATACAGTCATTGAACCTGAGCTGTCCCACCTTGAAATGGGGATATGAGGCCACAGAGTTACAAGGTCTCCTCAAGTCAGATATTCAGTTTTGATAAGAACCTAGCAGTAGGTATTACTGATTTTCAACAGGATGTACCTGCTAGTTATGTTGGGGAGGTCATGTGGGTAGTGGTTGTCACCCTTTTTCTGAGGCTTTTATTAGCTAAGTCACCAGTCACTTTGAGACTTGAAGCTCAAAGCTGTCAGGAGATTGTGGGATTCCAAAGATATCAACACATCATTACATGCAGCTCTTCCTAACCACAATTCTCACTGGAACTTTTGGGATGAAGAAGTACAAGCATATAACACCTCAATTCCTACTGTACATTCAGAAGTAGACACAACCAAAATATTGTATTGGCCCAATTGGTCTTCCCCTCACCTCTAAGAAGCCCCATTAGCTCACAAGACATGCAGAAAAGTGAGACATGAAAAACTTTCTTCTTGTGTTTTTCAAATACACCATCTACCTTCATGCTTCTCTGTGCTATTGCTTATGCAGTTCCCTTTGTCTTATACATCCTTCTCACCTCTCCCTGCCTGTCAAGTTTCATTTCTTTTAGAGTCCAGCTCAGATGTGGCATTCTCAGTGAAGAGTATGATAGCCACACCTATTGTGCTGCATATATAAGCTTACCCATCAGCCTTCCCATGGCCCATTTCTGTTATGGTAAGAATCCCACTATGTTATATTTGCTTGTTTACATATGTCTCTACCAAGCTAGCCTGTGAAGTTCTTAGTAAGAACCCAGATCTTGCTCATATTTCTACATAGTGGCTGGTACCATGTGCATTTACTGAGCACCCTTCTGAGTGGGGGACTGAGTATTGAGGAATAAACCAGCCCCGTTTGGAGTAGCACCCAATTTACCTTCCACTACTTTCTAACATTGAACTAATATAGTCTAGATTTTGTCATATTTTACAGCAATGTGAAGTCAATTTCCTTATCAAAGTCTGAGTATAATAAAACAGTAATACTAGGAAAACACTGCAGTGAAGGGACCCTAACACATACTATGTTTTCTGACAGGCTAGTTGCTAAGCTCTGAGAACTAAGGCTGTCCTTGAGTGTAGCTTGAGATATCCTGAAGATGGGACTCAATGAAACTTGGAGCCTTGCCCAGTGATTTGGTGTTCTGCTTAGCAGAAATACTGAGAGGTCTGGTGTCCTTGTAGATTATCATGTGAAACTTACCTATTTCTTCTTCCCCCAAGCTTTTCCCATGAAGTTACTTTTATATTTACACATGAAGACTTCTTTGTTATAATAACACAGTGAGACCTGTAATTGTCTATATAAGTTGCTATATTCTTAATAGTTAGAGTGGTAACAGCCCTCTCTTCACCTGTGTGTGAGTTTCTCAATAGAAGATCACCCATCGCTAAGAAGATGGATGTGTAAAAGTGTAAGGGACCATAACACTGCTCATAAATTAGATCGTTGATATGATACTGGAAGTAACAGGATTGAAGTCAGTTGGCTTAAAATCATACCTATTGCAAACTTCATTTAAGAAGAGTTATGTCTGATAGTCAAATAGTAAAGACAAGATTATATATGCATTCATTAAGTATTTACGGTATTATATATGGCATATATTAGTGGCAAACCAAGTTCCTGGTTGTGTTAACTACTATCTGTGGTAGAGTTTTCTAACTTTTTTCTATCTCAGATTTTTCCTTTGTTCAGAATAAATAGTAATAGTGTTTATCTCAAAAGATCTTTATAAAGAAATTAAATCAGTTAGTACCTGTAAGGAGCATAGAATAGTGCCTGGTAACACTAGTTATCCAATAAACTACCCAGCAAGTAATTGGTATAGGATGGGGATCCAGGAAAAAGTGGTACTAATTAACATTAGTAGGCACTTTGTGTTTTATTGTATATTTTACTTTTATTGTACATTTTTATTTGGTCTTAAAACAAAATTATGAGATAGGTATTACAGGTAACATTTCTTTATTTTGTTTGATAGTGAGGAAACAAGTTCTCAGAAACATATACTGACGTAACAATATTCAAACAACTTGTTATTGATTGTGTCAAGATATTTAGCTGCACTTCTTTAAGCTATTGTCTATACGGATTGTACCTGACCACATTATCTTCATTTAATGTTTCCGCCCAGATACAGCTCAGTGAGTCTGCTCACTGTTACCATATCAACTTCAAATAATTCCCTAGACTTTAAACAGAAATAAACTACCCAAAACTTCCTCAATGTGTATAAAAATTTTACCGCAATTTTTCAGTTCAATTTAAAATATACCAGAAATTACAAGTAACTATGGTAAAATTGATTAAGTACATGTTGAATCATTGTGGCATCAAATTCTTTTTTGGAAATAGAAAATGTAGGAATGAATTTTGGAAATCAGTACCTTTTTACCAAGGGGCTTATGATGTTTTACTGTCTTTGCTCGGTTTTGTCTCGGGCTGCCTCTAACCTCCGCTTTTGTTTGTGTCATTGTTTGTACCTTCTAAATTGCCCCATGCTATCTTTGCTACTCCTAACTTAGCTGTTGTTTCTCTTGGGACTGGCTTGGTCTGTGTCACTTTGCATGTTTCAGAGGCTTACAGGCTTCTTTCAGCAGTAACTTGACAGGTTTATTATGACTAGGGTTTACTGTCTTTACCCAAAATGCTCATACACTCACATTTCACCATTTTCCAGTGATCTTTCTTTTTTTGCACTTTAAAGTACTTTTCTGCTTTTTTTTCAAGTAGCATCCCATGGTAATACACACATTTAACTACTCTGGCTCTTTCGTGGCCTAATACCACTCAGTATTTTCTTGCTTCCAATGGCCTGCACAACCTTCTCTTACTGATTCCACAGCATAGGAGGGACTTTCATCCACCCTTCCCTCAGGAAATCCTCTGTTTTGAGCTGGAAATAAATGCTGCTGAGCAGAACCACCTGAAAGTCAACTCCCCTCATGAAAGAGCGAAACTGTGTTTTTCAGGTACTTCATTTTTTAAGTACACATTGGCTAAAATAAAAAAGGTCATACATCAAAAATTTGTGTTAATATGTTCAACTGTTTACCATGCATTACATGTGGTTTTCAAATATATACAAGTTTAAATAATTCATTAAAATATTTAGAGGTGAGACAGAACAAAACGAGAGATGTGTCATAAATAAAACATTTTGTTAAGATAGCAGGGTAGCTCTGATTTGGAATATGCCATACATATCAGTATTTGGTATTTACATGCTTATTAAATATGTTTTTATTCAGTGGTAGGTATGCTTGTGAAACCTGTGATGGTTACTTTAGTCTTACAAGTAGGGGAAGAAGTTAACTTGAAGGCTTCTCTACAGTCATCTCCCACTTTTTTAAGAGTAGGAAAAAGGAAAAAATGTGTAAGTTGAGAAGGGAGCTTAGAACATTTGCATTTTCTTAAAGGGAGTAGAGTAATTAACATCCACAAAGTAGGTTTATTTTATTTGGCCTTTGGGGATTTCTTTTTTTCCACTTAGGCTTATCTTCAAAGGATTGTTTTAACAGTTTGAAAGTTCAAATTCTCACACCTTAAACAAATAAAAAATTAAAATTACTGGTTGCTCCAAAATGGTTTTATGGAGAACTCATCTAACCAAAGAATGGCACTGAATTCAGAAAGTTCCATTATCTTGAGCAAAGCCTTTAAGAGGGCCTGGAAGGGATAGGGCAGAGAAGAGAGGAATTTCCACAGCAACTACAGAAACACCCCTCATATTTCTACAGGTGTGGGTAGAGATCTGGTTTTAGTTTCCTAGAGCATGCTCCCAGGACCTCCCTGCATGGGGGCCTAGCATAGTATTAACCCCCTTTGCCATAACCATACTCTAAGCACACCTAATGAGAATCCACTCTCCCTTCCTTCCTTCCTTCCTTCCTTCCTTCCTTCCTTCCTTCCTCTTTTGTTTCTCAATCACATCCTCATCACCTCAAACACCAAATTTATGTCCCATTAGAATGAAGGAACTCTTAGGATAATGATGTCCCACCTCACCACGTTCCTTTCTACAGTATCCCTTTGCATGATAATTCTAAATGACCCCCAAATCAGAAGAAAAGCAAGTTAAAATTTCACCTTTGTGTAGGAAGGATGGGGTGCCCTCTAACATCACCCATCACACCTTGTCCAGCAGTAGTCCATAAGCCCAGGTCCAGAAGTTTATCATTCATCATCATATTGATAGAGCAGTTGTCAGAGATATCAGGCAGCCCTCCCAGGAAATTCATAGGTTCTATGACTTTATCAATGGGGGGGCATTACATATAGCTCCCCCTTCTTTGCCACTTCATACTCGATGGAGCATCACACTGCACTCTAAGGTCTATTCTTTGTATCGAAAATACTGAGGTCAAGAGTGGCCAGATTCCTTACCCCTGAGTGCTCACCGGGCAAAATCTAAATTTGGATACTTTCTTGAGAGGTCTGGCACTGCAGTGAGTCCCACACCACCACAAAAAATGGAGCTGAGCAATAGTGCCCTTTGAGAGGGGACATGAGCTCATCCATCAGAGGAGGCCAGCCCATCCAGCACATGCATTTATACATCCTGACTAACCAGTCCCTGTGGGCATTTGTGTTTGACACAATTGAATGGCAAGATCATCTCATGACAGTTACATTATTTATAAAAAAAAAAAGTCCCTATTGAGTAATAAATGAATATAAATGTGCACATATTCATATGCATCTTACTGAATTGCTTTCTTGCTGGGGTTCTGGGGATTGATCCCACAACCATTGTGTGCTAGTTAAGTGTTCTACCATTTAACTAAACCCCCAACCCCTACACCTTACTGAATTTTTATGAACAAAACACCCCCATGTAATCAGCATTAAGATAAAGAAAAAAATGTTACATACATGCCAGGTGGTCGTGCACAGGCCAGGTGGTCGTGTGAGCTCTTGCAGTGACTATTCACCCCAGCAACACTATCCTGACATCTAACTGTCCCTGGTTTTGACCATCTTTCTGGCATATTTACTAAGCATTTGAATTTATGTTTCCTCATTTGATTATTACAGCACTAGGAGATAGGCGATCTGGGGAGTCAACCAGACAAATAATACCTCTTTATTCAATGCCATCTTTCATTGCCTTCATGATGACATTCCATAAATTGGAAAGGGTATTTTGTGAATAACCTAAACAGAATCCACCTGAAAATTCTCCAATCTTCCTGAAATAACTGAACTTGAGGCATTATATAACAGATAATAAAACCCAGCCCACTGAGAGTGCCTGTTATTTTAAGCAGTGGGAGCCTCAACCATTGCTGAACTCCTCTTTCCCCTCAAGCCTGTATTCATGTTTCTTGTTTTGAGGGCTCCTGGGTGCTGCTCTGATTAGAAGTGAAGAATACAGTTGTTGGAACATTTGCTGCAGCTGTATGCTTGGCTCTCAAAGTTCATATATTACCAGGATATTGCAATGCCTCTGAAAATACATAAAGCATTATTGTTATGCTTAGCATGAGCCATGTAATACTTCCTTTTGGGAAATTTATTTTGATGGAAATAGCTCATTAGACCAGAAAATGCCTATTTTGTTTTCATTTCATTTTTTTAAAAAAAAATCTGTGCATGTTTGCATAGCAGGTACAGTTAAAAACCCAGTGCAGCAAGACGTTAGCTCTTTTTTCTTCCCTTTCAAAAACAATACCAGAAAGGGAAATTTATATATAATATACCATAATTTACTCAAATATAAATGCATATAATTTTTGCATCCTCAAGTATTAATTATAGAGGAATTTACAGTAATTTATAATGCATTAGAAGATTATTTTTGAAGAGAACTTAGCCAAAGCCAATGCTAACTTCAGTTTTCATTTATAATAATGGAATAACTGCATTGAAACCTGATTTTTTTATTTTAATCATGTAATTGAAAAATAACATTTAGCATAACCCCCAAACCTGATGAACTCATTAAAAAGCTTTTTATTTGTTATTTTATAATATTTAAAATAATTACCATGTTTTGAACAAAATTGTAGCCATTTTTCTTTACTACTTTATAGACTAACAAATAGGAGTAGAGTTGTTTCTTAAATTATGTCACTCTATGTGTCCAAATAAACTGGAAATATATTGAATTACAGTGCTTTATGCTTCTGGTTAAGAAGCTTCTATAATTGTGTGAACTTGCATGGTGTTGCATCTCAAGAATTAATAGCCAGGCATTTTTATTTTTTATGGAAGGGAATTTAAGATTTTCCAAGATTGTTATAAGGAAGCTTAATCAATATTTTGAGCAGAGGCAGGTGAATTTTATGCTGTTCTTTTTGGGGATTTTTCCACATTTAACCCCACTGTCCTCCTAAATATATCCCTGATCTTAATTTTGCCCTGAAAAGTGGGTATAATATTGTTCTGATTATTCCATTTTGATCCAGTTATGGACATATAGTCTTCACCTTTATAACCTTCAGTGCAGTTGAAATTGGATATTCAGACAGGATTTATTAAAGGATAACAAAATGGAAATGCCTGAACTAGACTACTTGGCTTATGGGGCAGAACATAATTTTAGCTTGTATTATATTTTGGGGATACTATAGCTCTTTTCTGAATGCTCACATGTTTATACTTAAATGACAGAAGACATATGTGACTACTGCTCCCTTGGAAACATCTTTATGAATATCTAGAACTTGTGTTGTCAATAGGAGGATCTAGAGGCAGAAATATAGTTGTTTCTTTTCCCTTTTTCTTTCTGCTTAAAGGCAGAAAGAGCATTTGGTTGAGATATCAATCAGAGGAGACCTCCCCTTCTAGTAGAAGGTCCTTCAGTTCTGTGCTATATTCTTGCTACATTCTGGCAGAAAGGGGATGAATTTAGCCTTTGCCAGGGGGAAAGTATTTTGGTTTTCATCAAAGGCTGATCAACTAAAATTATTGGCAAAATATTTGCATAGCTATGCAACACAGTCATCTCTGATCCCTTTCTGACTGTGGGCCTTGATACTTGGTGCTATCTTGTTCTCTTTTCTCAGGCTCCACACTCTGATGAGGCTGCTTCCTCTACTCTTCCCATGGTATCTGGCAGTTTTGCTGTGACCAGATTTTTATGCAGTGAGCTCCCTGCCCTTAGATGAAGATATAATGTATTTATCAAGTCTCTATTATAATTTACAGCCACCCAACTTAATCAGATGAAGAAAGATGAAATTGGATGACTTATGTATTTGAGAGGGATGCTGGGTGTTTTAGCCCCTTCTCTGTTGCCAACCCTAAAAAAAATCACAGACTGGGTAAATATATATATATGTATGTATGTATATTGAGAGAGAGAGAGAGAGAGAGAGAGAGAGATCTATTTTGGTTCACAGTTCTGGTCAAAGGTTGACGGGCCACTTCTAGTAAAGGCCTTCTTGCTAGCAAAGCCTCAAGGCAGCACAGGGCATCACATGGTGAGAGACAGTGGGTACACAAAAGACCTAGCCAAACTGGCTTGTATAGAGGCCCCACTATCAAGATGACCCATTAACCTGTTAATAAATTGATACATTCATTACATTCAGGAAGGTGGAGCTCTAATTACTTCTTAAGGCTCCCACCTGGCTCCTCCTCATAAAGTTTCATCATAGGAATTAAGTTTCAACATGAGTTTTGGAGGGAACAAACCATGTTCAAACCATACCAGCGCCCATTTACTTCTAGGATAGGACTCTTGGGTTTGCTTTATGCCATAGGTTCACACCTTGGAATGACCACTATTGAGGGTCAGTTCCAAAGATGCAGAAGAGGGTCTGGGACCAGAAGAAGAGGCAGCTGGGATGAGAAATGTTGCTAGCTGACAACAAAACAAAGCTAGCACTGAGGAATGACGTGGCCTAAGTACAGAGAATAATCATGCCATGACCCAACTCACCTGTGTTGTGGGGCTTATGCTACTTTGTCTGGAAGGATGGTTTTATAGTGGTATACTTTTATGCCATTAATTTAGAGAAAGGGATCTCCAGGTACATTTTTCCATTAAGGTCAAGCATTCAGACAAAGGAGAGAGGACCTTCCCCCTCCAAATTTGTTCCGGATAATCAAAGGAAACAGGTATATTTCTTTCTTCTTTCATGATAGCACTAGAGAGCTATCATATTGACATGTGTTATATTGAATACATCTCTACCTTCTTAAGACCACAGATTATTCCTTTTGTGAGAAGAAATTTCCACTAATTCCAAACATTGCTTTAGAAAGGAAACTGACTAATTTCCATAAAATAATTCAGAGAAAGCCAATTAGCTGACAACTCTCTTGTTGAAAGCCAATTTGCCAAATGACCAATTTACCTAAAGCTAACTTGCTAAAAATCAATTTACTGAATGACTTATTCTCCAAGTTACTGAGGATTAAAAACTATTTTTGGTTCCACTATTGTTCCCACTTCTGCCACTCCCCCTGGTAACCACCTTTGCCTCTGGTCAGGTATTTGCCTCTAGTGGCAAAACATCATAAACTGTGCAAAAGCCTTTCCAGAGCATTTGTCTGA
This sequence comes from Glis glis, assembly GCA_004027185.1. Taxonomy (NCBI): domain Eukaryota; kingdom Metazoa; phylum Chordata; class Mammalia; order Rodentia; family Gliridae; genus Glis; species Glis glis. The sequence goes on along the minus strand of PVJS01013521.1, from coordinate 19,295 downwards.
CAAGTCCTAGGGTTTATGTCTTCCATTTTAGAGAAAAGGAAACCGAGGCTTAGAAAAGATAAGTCGTTAAGTTTCCAGACTGTTGTGTACATAGATTTTCTAGGTTCAAAGAATCTCCTGCTGTTAACCATTGTGTTTATGAATTATTTAATCAAGTGTAATGTATTTCATATTGTGACCATACCTTAGAAGAATTCGTAAGGGCAAAATAAGTTTTTAATGACCAGAAGCTTTCATGAGTAAGAAAGAAAATAAAATATAACACCAATGTCTTATCTAATACTTTGGGATGAAATAGGAAATTTGGATTGGTTTAATATTCCATTTAAATAATTGCATGCATTACACATTGGTAGCAGTATCTAAATATGATAGCACAAAAACAAACAGTTCTATGTCCATATGGGTAAAATAAAAATTTATGATTTGATTTAAGTTGATTGAAAAGATTGCTGAGCTTGGAGTCATTGTTCTGATAAAGGAGAGGCTGGGTTCTGGGTTTACTTGGAACCAGGATCCACTAAGTATTCAAAATGTTGACAGAAGAAAGTTATAAATTCATTGAATGAATTGTATCAGTTGTCAAACACAATTGCTTCCAATAAAACATTTTGGAATAATTCCTGGCAGCTGGAGGGGGGATAGTACACTTGCTTTGGATTAGCTCATTGTCAAGGGCATCTTTCAACAGGTGAAATGAGTTGCTAACCCTGCTCCAACAGTAAGACCTTAAGTACCATTCAATGACCCGCAAACAACAGGGAAACTGAGGCCATTGTGGTACAGATGTGATGATGTGCTGAGGCACCCAAGAACATAGGCAAACTCGTGTCATTTTTTCACTGTAATTACAGTAGGAAAAAAAATCTCTTCACATCATCAGACGCAGTGCATGCTCTTTGTTTTTAGCTTAAAAGAAAAATTTTTAGGAATTCTCTTCTGGAATTTGGGTGCGAAACAAGAACATTGCATTAAATATTGCAATACATAGCTTAAACTCTATGATGCATTTAAATGAATGAGAAAATGGGGCTTCCTTGAAGAATATTTACAATTTGGCCTGAGGAATCTGGACTGGATTCAGCTCCCTTGTAGCCTGGACCAAGAGTCTTTGGGCAGTGGACAGCCTACTCAATTATATTTTTCCTCCCCTATGTAAAACATAACCAACAAAAAAAAAAAAACCCACACTTAAACTGGTTTTCAAAAGACCTCTCCTCCAATACAATTCTACATGTTCATAAAAAAACTTATAATGTAATTATGTCAGAATTGCTGGTTGCCTATTCTTTATTGTTTTTTCTTATTTATTTTAAAGTAAGTTGATTTTAAACTAAATATATTAATGTAAAAATGATGTGTTTACTATATTAAAACGTTAATGGCACAAAATAGAAGAAAGAGTAAAGAAAATTCTTTCCCCCATTTTCATCTTCTACAAACAGCTGCTGTGAGACTAGGCACAGGGGGTAAATAACTGGACAAGTTGTTCTAACCACATTAAGCCAAGGAGAGAGGGTGGGTTTGAGTCAGGTCCCACTGACTCAGGGACCTACTTTCTAAAACTTTATATGTACTTTTTTTTTTTTTTTTGTACTGGGGATTGAACCCAGTGGCATTCTACCTCCGAGCTAAATCCTCAGCCCTTTTTAAATTTTTTATTTTGAAACAGGGTCTCACCAGGTTGCTGAGAGTCTGGCTAAATTGATGAGGCTGGTCTCAAACCTATGATCCTCCTGTCTCAGCCTCCCAAGTACTGGGATTACAGGCATGTGACACCATGCCCAGCTATATTATATGTACTTCTTAAGCATTTTCAATCTCTCCATTTTTTACTTTGAATTCCTCTCAATTATTGTCACAGGAAAACCTGATCTCTCTTATTTGTATTCTCTCTTCCTTTTGCTGGTTGGGAATCCCATCAAATCCTGGTCAAGTCAAACAAGTACAAGAACGGAGTTAATGATATGTCTTCATTAGCTCAAATCAAAGTTTTACTTTTTGGAGTGAAATTAAAAAATACCAGGGAGCAATGGCGTCAGCCCTTAAAATATCTTGAATCCTCTTCAGAATCTATAATGACATCTTCTTCTACTGTCTCTTCCTCTTATAATTAAAATTTTAATTTCACTTACCTTAAGCACCAATATTCAAGGGAAATTTCTGATTAAATTTTATCGTACTTATTTTCCAAATGTGTAGCAACTTTTACTTAATTTCCTAGGAATGGATGTGAATATTGCTTCAGACATTTTTCTTAGGCTCAAGTATTTCTTGGAGATATGTACAGAAAGCAGGTGAAAGAATCATAAATGCAGCTTCTTTCCATGTAGTTGATGACTTTTAGGAGTTTCCTTGAATTGTTGTCAACACTGTATGCAGCACAGGATGACATTGCACTTATTTAAATGCCTTCTCTGTATGTACTGTCATTTGTATTTAATTTTCTTGTTCCATTTCAGCTTCTTGCTGCACAGCATGTCTGTCAACAACACAGACAATGCTGGATTATTTTAATACCATTTGAAGAAAATTTAATAAAATTTTGTTATAGAATTAGCTATTGGATAAAAAAGGTTTTCTATGACAGATATTTTTGATACCATGGTGAGACTTCTATTTTAAAGACTTTATGATGGGTATTTAGTAAGTTTTACTATCTTTTTCTAAAAATTGTCAGAATTATCCTTTTTTTTTTGCAGGAAACTGGGAAAGAAGCTTCTGTCTTAGAACCCGTCCCTCCACTCAGATCACCTCTAGCCTTTGTTTTCCTGTATCAGAATGTAGACAGGTGGGACCCATGAAGTCGTGGTCTTCAGAGTCGTGGCTTCTTTCTTGAGATAGAATGCACTGAAACAACTGGACACTTTACCACTTCGCACTTGGTTATATGGTAGGATATGTTGCTATTCAACATAGTAATTACCATATGTTTGCAGGTTAAATGTGAGCTTAACCTTAATGGTAATTTGTACTATTTAAATCCCAGGACTGAAATAATATTTTAAAGTCACTTGTTCATCCCCAGAGAACTTCACCTGTCTCTTTTATACACTGCATTGTATGTATTGATGCAATTTTAACTTGCATAAATGGGTTATGTTAGGTCTTATATTGTTCCCCTTTTTCTTAACACAGTGTTTTTAAGATCTATTTGTGTTTGCTATTTTCACTTCTAGCTCACTGTTTCTAAGCAAGGCATAAGATTTTATAATACACATTCCCCTTGTTTTACTTATGTCCCCTTAAACAATTGCATGAGACATCTCTGGGGATATACCCTGCAGATATATTGCTGGGTCATTGGTTACACTACTCCAATTTTCTGTACATACTGCTGGATTGTTTTTCAGAATGACTGTATTAGTTTAATTTGCACATTTTGGCTCACTCTTGGTATTACCCCACTTTCTAATTTTTGTGAATCTGATGGTTGTAAAGTGGTATTTTAATTTGCACATTTCCTAGTAATTAGCCAGGTTGAGCACCTTTCCAAATACTTGCTAGCTATTTGTATCCCCATCTCTGAACTCCTCTTTCTGTGTTTTGCTCATTTATTTTCTTTCATGTTTCCAGTCTTTCTCTCAACCTTTTAAAGAGTGTTTTCAGAGTGCAGATATTAACCTCAAATTAATTTTCGTTTTTGGGAAGTCTTCCACTTTCCTGGACTGTCAACCACTAGTCTGTGGTAACTTAATGAACAGACATCCTAAATTTTGGTTTAGTCTTGACATTAATGAGATTTTTGGATCTTGATTCAGAAGTTCTTCCTCACTCCAGCATAGATTGTCACCTATGATTGCTTTTATTAGTGTTACATTTCCTATAGTAATTTTTGACATGGAAACACTGTTTTATTGGACTCCAGAGAGGACTGTATCCTTTCCTCAGAGTAGGTGGCCCATGTACTTCTATGATGTGGTAAGCCAAGTTCAGCATTTGAGCAGAAAGTATATTCTGGGAGTGAACCAACATTTCCTGTTGAAGTTGAATTTAGATTGAAAACACTGAACATGAAGGAGCTATTTAAAAATATCTGTACTTTCTATAACCAGTTAAGAAAAAAATAAGTATGACTGTTCATAATTTCTGGTCTCTTTCTGTGCCAGGAGCCAGAAGATGGTATTTAGTTCATTCAAACAGGTAACTTCAGAGCAGAGAGGTAAATATTTTATTTTCTTGGATAATATAAATCACATTCTGTCGTAGGAGTTTAAGTGGATTCACTGCTGTGTGAATGGCATTTTTGTTTGCAAACATTTTCCATTCCTCTCTGGCCCCCTTTCATTTCATGCCTTGCAAAGAATAACACAACTCAACATCCTCAACATTTGAGAGTTGTTGCAGAATTAAAATTGTGGCTTCATGGAAACTCTGAGCGTATTTTTTTTTTTTGCTCTACATTTTGGGTTTTTTGTGTGTTTGTTGTCTCTTTCAGTTCTTAAATTAACCTAGTTTATAAATTGAGCTTAGTCTCCATTTATTTTCTATTGCCTGAAATTTGTGTCAAAAAACTCAGAGGATACAGTCCCAGAGGAAACAACCTATTTCCCAATTTTAGATGTTAATTCGCTATGAAGTTTCTTGGGTTTTAATTGTGTATTTTATTTATTTTTGGATCCTATATCTCACCTTGGAGGTGAGGCCTGGAAAGAACATTCAATTAGACTATTAGCCTGTGCTAATACTCAGGAAAAGTGCAGGGAATGTATATATCTATGAACAATGCTCCTGGTTAGTTTGACCATTGTCTTCTGGGGCATTTGATTCTTTCATACACCTGCCATTCCTGATATAGCCGAAGCTAAGTGAGCAGAGTCAGGGAAAGGAATAGGGGTACTGGATCGGCAACCTGCCGAGACAGCTGTGTGCTCACCTCCTTCATCTGCAGTCACTTTCCAGCTGTGAGGAAGAAGCTCTGCCGCAGCTGTGCAACACAGAGTGGCTGGTGTCCAGCCTGGTCCAGGCAGGTGGCCTCTTTACTTGTATTCGCTCTTATTTTTTCCTTTTGTAAGCACAGATGTGTGCTCAGATGTGAGGCAGCTGTTCAAAGGACATCCCGGGATAAAAAGCAACTTTTATGCAGTCATTAGGATTGATTATTTAGATTTCATTAACTTAGTAAATATTAATGCCATTGCTCAAAAAAAAGTCCTCCAATACTTACTTGGGTATTTTCTCGATAAGGTTACTGTTAGCAAGACTCTTTTAAAATTAATGTTTCAGAATATCTTGTAACACTTCTTATGTTTGAATATACATTTTAAAATAATCCTCTTTCTTCCAGACCTGACCCTATAACTAACTTGTATAACTGAAGGGGAGTAGAAAGGCCATTCTGTTCATAAATATTTCACCAGCTTGTTATGGAACCTCAAATTCTTCCTGGAAAGGCGCTCCTTTTGTTATGGTATTCTTTCCAACCCAGTTCACACATACGGATTGTCTTATAACATGGTCGTTTTATTGCAACCCTACTGTGGGAGAGTACCACGCTGTGAAAAGTACCATGCTATGAAGGATGCAAACGGGCATAGGATAAGGTTCCTGTCCTTGAAGGGTTTCCAGTCTAATTGGAGAAGAGGGGCACATACATTGAAACAACACGGCAAGGGAACATCTAAGCAGATCACTACATTTGTCTCTCTAACTCATTACACCTATGTAAACCATTCCATTTATAGAACTTAAAACAAATCTCCAAGGAATGGTCTGCGGAGAAAGATTTATGGATGAATAAACAGTAGAGGCTGACCTCGAAGGAAGGCCGGGCTTAGACAAGCGGAGAGACAATACGGAATACTCTAGATAAGGAGGAAAGAGAGCCACAAAAAATGATTGTGTTCTGGAAGCCAGGGACAGAGCAGGTGACTGGAGTGGCTATTTGCATAAGAGGTTGTTGCAGGTGGCGGATGATGGGAAAGATGACCAGTGGACTTTCCTTGTCATCTGTTTTAGATCTACAATATGAAAAGCCCAATTTTTAAAGATATGCATAAGCCAAAAATAATCATTGTGTTTATTATCCAAGCCCCCAAAAGAATGAACAAAGGCTGCGTGTGGAAGACAACCAGGGATTTTAAGCAAAACTGTGAACTCATAAAATCTGCTTTTGATTCCCTGTTTTTAGAAACCTAATTTTCCACTTTCCTTTCTTTTTTTTTTTTTTTGCGGTACTGGGGATTGAACCCAGGGGCGTTCTACCTCCACCCTACACCCCTGGCCCTATTTTTTATACTTTATTTTGAAACCAGGTCTCATGAAGTTGCGGAGGGCCTCACTAAGTAGAGAGAGAGAGAGAGAGCTGAGGCTGGCCGCGAACCCGGATCCTCCGGTCTCCGCCTCCCAAAGTACTGGGATTACAAGCGTGCGCCACCACGCCCGGCTCCACTTTCCTTTTTACTGGAAATGATTCAAATGACTCTGGAATTAACCTCCACTGTCTACCCATCATGGGGATTTTATCAGGAACTTTGGAGGAACAGATGAACCCTTATCCCTCGCAACCCTGCCATCACTGGATGCTCTTCGGCGGAAACCCTCCACTTTGTCTCTGGTCCCCATCCCTGCCCCTCTGAGAGTCACCTCTCCCACCTCCTCTTTCCCCTGCACCTTCCTCCTGAGCATTTCATGGTGCCAGATGAACCCTGTTTGTTGCACCCTCAGACCCTTCCTGGAATGTTTCCCTTCCTTCCTGGGCTTCCTAGAGACCATACAGGCCCTCCGGATAGAGTTTCTGTGGCTCTTCATTTGAGTGAGATTATTCAATCCTTAACAGCCCAGATGGCCTTAGGCTGAGAGAAGTGGCCTTTTCATTTCCCAGTGTCCCTTCCAGGTCATCTTATTTTGCATATAAGTCACAACCCTCAGTCCTGGGAAGCTCTTTATTTACCAAGTTATAGACCACGAGACCATTGGGTGTTCAGACCTGATTTACCATCTCCCCTCCGATCCAGCTCCTGCCAACACCCAGAATGACTTCAGGTTTTCACATTGATGTTTTAATAAAACACTTTCACGCATTTCCTCTGTATCCTTCCTCCAGTGACCTCCATACCCATTTTAGTTCAGGTACCTCTGTGGCCACACTCTGGGCATTGGCATCATTTGTAATGGTTCCTTCCCTAATACACTGAAACTTTACTTCCAATGATGTCAACTTTCTAACTCTTCATCTAATCAGTAACACTCTCTTTGACCTTCACTCTCTTAGGGACATCCCATCTTTTTACCATTTTACCTCTTTCCCATATATCAGTCTACACCTGTCTTTCCTTTCTTCTCTATCTTAATTGAATGCCTTAGTCCATTATTTTAACCACACCGTGTCTATATCCTCAGAACCCTTAAGCCATTGTTCTTTTGTCTCAACCACCAGATAACATTCTGAACTTGGGTCAGTCTAGCAATGTGCATTCTTCATAAAACACATGCACTGGTGAACTTTTGGAAACTCACACATACGTACAGACAGGCACCTGCCCAGACTGTTGCCACCATAAATTCAATTAGTCATCGACATTGATGGGCCTTCCTTCCAGTGACCTGCTTAGCTTTTCCTCTATTTCCCATGATTTCCATTACAAACCTTCTTCATTAGACCATGACTTTTGCTCACACCCTCCACTCCATATTCTCATTTTCATCAGATCACTGCCTTTAGCCTCATGGGGGGGGGGGAAAGAAAAAAAGAACAGGAGATTTGCCTTCCCTATAAACAACTGCATCAACAATTCTCATTTCCTTTCTCTTCTGCAGTATCAGAAAAGCGACCCCTTCTACTTGAGGATGCCCCCTGCCATGGCGCTTTGAGTTCTGGTCTTTCTTATGGTGATGCTGCTCATATTAATAGTCTTCCACATGTCTTCAACCTCCTCACCTCGTTATCATCAGTTCTTCCATTGTTAAATGTCCCCTTCAAACCCACACTCCTCTGTAACTCTGCCTACTCCACTCTTCTTTCCCTCACTGTAGAGTTCTTCAGAGTTGCCTATGCTCACTGTGTGTGATAGTCACTTCTCCATCCACACACTCTTCACTCCTTCGCTCTACCACTGCGTGAATCTGCTCTTTTACAAAGACATGGTTCATCACAAAAGACACTGAAGCTCTCCCTAGTTGTCCTCTGTGCAGCTCTGATATTCCTGCCTTCTCCCTCTTCTCTGACATCCTGTCCTCCAGCACTGCAGTTCTCTTCCTATGAGGCTCACTGCCTGGTGTGGGGACCCTTGACCAACATGACAACGGAGAGGCTGAGTCCTCTTAACTGGAAACCCTTCTCTCTCACCTGGACATGTCCCAGCATGGAATCCTTCTGGCTCTGCTCCTCGCCACCTCTAGGATCTATCCAGTCTCCTCACCCCCACTTTAACTACTCTGGATCTATTTAACATTTTAAAATCCATATCAGTTTTTTGTTTTGATTTGTTTTTGTTTTGGTACTGGGGATTCAACCCAAGGGCATTCTACCTTCAGCCCTTTTGTTTTGTTTATTGTTTGTTTGTATTTTGAGCAGGATCTCACTGGATTGCTACAAGTCTTGCTAGTTGCTGAGGCTGTCATTGAACCTACAATCCTCTTGTCTCAGCCTCCCAAGTACTTGAATTACAGGTGTGTGCCACCATACCTGGCCATTTCAGTTTTTAACAGCCTCCTCACAGACCAATTGATTGCTAAGCTAATGAAGGTTAGCTGGAATGTGTATTTCCACAGGCTTTGGCAAAGGACTTTTATATTCTTTGTCCTATAGAGACAATTATCTAATAGAACTTCAGTAGCTGCCACACCTGCATCTGCCCTGGACCTTCACATTCTGTTGTCTTTGTTATTGGACCAACCGTACTCGCCCAGTTTCTACACAGCCAGGGGAATGACTTTTCTCAAATGTAAAATGATGCCATGCCTCTTTCTTGCTTAAAATTCTGTAGTGGCTTCCTATTGCTTTTAGGTTTCAGGAGAAAATTCCTAAACACAGCTATTAGGTTCACACTGACTTGACCCCTGCTTTTCTCTCTGGTGTCACCTTTGACTACACATTTCACTGTTTTTCCACTATTCTCTTATCTATAGTGAGGTAAGCAGGGCTCTCTTTTTTTTATGGAGGTACTGGGGATTGAACCACGTGCGGGCATTCTACCTCTGAGCTACACCCCAGCCCCTTTTTATTTTTTTATTTTTTGTTTTAAAACAGGGTCTCGCTAGATTGCTGAGAGTCTCTCTAGGTTGCTAAGGCAGTCCTTGAACCTGCAATTCTTCTTTCTTAGCCTCCCAAGTACTGGATTACAGGCATGAACCATCACGCCCAGCTTTTCATTAAAAATGAGAAAAATAAAGCTCTGAGTGAGTAAGCAATGGTCCCATGTTAATGGACCAACTGACTGATGTGGCTGAGATGCTGGCTCTGCTGTTCTGATTTCTTTGGAATTTATTTTTCCATTGTAAATAACATGTGTATTCTAGTTATAAATGTGCTCTTTCTGGGATGAGGCTGAAAACAGAGAAGTCTGTGTAAGTAATTTCTGCATTACTTTTAGTTGATAAAGCTTTCACAATTCGATTTATATATAAACAGAATTAGTGGTTTCTTCAATGCGTAAAAAGTAATCTTCTGATTATTACATCTTACTTATTTCAGTAATCAAAATCTTCATATCAACTCTTTGCAGATTGGCATATTTTATGACATATGTTTCCCAAAGAGGTACATTTATAAAGGGCCATAGAACCAGCAGGATGTTCACATTTCCATGTGAGACCACATTAATTTCTGAATAGTGTACTGATAGCCTAAAACTTGACTAATCTTTAAACAGGTTTCCTTTTGACTATGGCCCCTGACCTCCCTCTTCTTAGAGCATTTACTTTAAAAATACCTTGCAATTGTAAATTCTTTCTCTGCCCCTTTGAGATGTAAATCTCCTCCCAGAAATAAATTGTCAAAAAGAGGGGGTCCCTAATTCCCAGTCTCTGTGAAAAAGTAGGATCGGACTTCCATAGGTACCAGTTAGGGAACACAGATGGCCTGATCAGATGACAAATGTCCCCTTTAAAGTCCTCCAACATTTTCCCCACTGGCTTACTCCAGTGCTTAAAACCTCGCCTGCCTTTTGTTTCAATGGCGTGGGGTTCAGCCTCTCTTCCCTATTGCCATAGTATTGAATAAAGTCTCCCTTGCTATTTAATAAAGCACCTGATATACCTTTTCTTTTATAATGCCCACTTACAAGAGCATTTATAAAAATAATAGAAATACGTCTATGGCACAACACAGACACTGATCTTGGTTCTTTTCATTTCCCTGGCCAAAAAGCTTTTTTTTTTTTTCAGATATTTTCTATTTCTACACAGAAGGATATAATGCAATTCTCCAAGATCACACAGACCTGGCAGAGTCTGTTGATTTGTTTGGATCCCCTTAAATGGATTCTGACAGAGCTTCTCCCTTCGGTAAAGGCTCTTTAGCTTGGGTGTGGTATAGATTGATTCCTCAGCAGCATCTTCTTCAGCATATAAGAGCAGGCAGCACTGTTTTCCCTGCTGATTGTGCCCTGAGTTGTTTTATGACATGGTTTCATTTGTCTCCATAAGAGCAGGAGAATATTGAGAAGGATGACTATAAGCAGAGGCCGTCCAGCCCATCAAGCTCTTTTCCTTTTAATGCACCCTGGAGAACATTTAATTGCTTCTTGAATGACCCCCAAGGTCTTCCCAGAATGAGCTTGTTGTCTTCTTTGTGGAGGAGACCATCCCCATTTCATTCAAACTCATTGTGACTTAATTATAGGATACATATAATAAATTGGAGGCAATCAGTAATCCTTAATCAAACAGGGTAAATTTGTTTCACATGCAAGACACAATGGACCCTTGTGAAATAGATGGCACACTTTCATTTACTGAACGATACCCAGATTAATTAACTCACCTGATAGCTGTGGTTCCAATTTCCCAACTGCAACTCAAGTCTATCTTATGGTTGCCCTTCTTTCTTCCCTTTCTTATCACTCTAGGAAACTGATCTTTAATAGACTTTCAGACTCAATGAGTATAATTTTTCTCTACATATATTATCTTGCCATTATATAAAATAAAGCATGTTTGTCTAAGAGCAGCATGTAGTATACATGTATTTTGTATTGTATTATGTATTGCATATGTATACACACCCACCCACACACCTCCCCGCACACAGGTACACACCCTTACACGTAGCACACATTTAGTGGAGAAGATGCCAGGATTTCTTTTGACGTGTCATGTCTTTAGTTACAGGTCTATTATAGGTCTGAGTTCACTGGGCTTATTTCACAAATTTTATAATAATTCCTTCAAGCCTCCAGCAGTGCCTAATCACTTTGTAAAGCTGAGATTCTAGCTGTTTGGTTTTGGCGGGCTGTTTTCCCTGAAAATTACTGTAAGAGATTTAATTGATTTATATTTCATTTATTTTGTAAAAAGTTGAGATTTTTATTAAACTTAAGTGTCTGTTTAGTGCCTCTCATTGTGTATCCTGATTACTTTTGGTGACTCAGTGTAACATTTAATAACTATTAGTTTTCTTTTGAAGAGTTCTTAACCAGGAAACAAGAGTTCTTACAGCTACATAGATAATTAACTTGAAGCTTGTCTGTCTCCTGAGAGACATCAAATATGTAAATGAGGAACTTAAGCCTTAACAAGACATGGTAAGGAAATCACTAAAAGTTTTATCACATGAAAGCTAAAATCCGAGGTTAAAAAAATATCAATATGCTTTGAAGAACTAATATATGCTTCTTGCTTAGGATTTGTGAAATTTATGGGCTTTAAATTCTTTTTCAAAGCTTCAGGAGATAGCCAGATCTGTTAATAATAATAAAAAAAAACTAAAGTAGTTTAAAAAAAGGCCAGGAAACACATTTAAATGGTCCACAATGTCTATCATATTATTGGAGCTCAACAAATATTTAATCAACTTGTACCAAATTTTTCTTTTCTATGTTACAAAATCCTCATTTGTAATACCTAACCTTCTTTCAATCTTTTCATCATACCGCTTTTCCAGGCTAACCAATAATTGATATCTTTGGTCTGTTTTTATTATTAAAGACTTAAAGAGGGAAAAGTCATTCATGTTTAATGTTTTAAACTTGATTAACCAAATCTCTTCATTTTTCTGTGCATGCCTGCATTGCATAATGTGACTATAGAAAAATAGGAAGGAGAAAGACCCTGTATATTCCTGTGTTCTGTTTTTATTCTGAAAAGAAAACATTCGATTATAACTAAGAGTTTTAGTTACCTGGATGATGTATTTTCTGTTATAATTGACAGATTATATTTTCTTGAGACATACCTGTCTTAGTGAGTGAAATGGGTGAAAGTGAGAAACTATTTGTCAACTCCCCAAAGAATGGTTTCCTTACCTGTACAGTAGTGGAAGGGAATTGGGGAAGGGGCCAAAGAAAGGGGAAAAGGAGGACTGACGAAGGAAGCAGTTCAAATAATATGATGGCAACATGTGAAGGTATTACTACCAATTTCACTAAAATATGTGGGAAGGGAGAAGAGGGCTGGGTGAGATATGGAGAGAAATATATCAAGAACTGTGAAATATATCAAGAACTGTGTGCATGTACATTTTTATCTACTTGAACATTGAACCTTGCTATGATGTATAATTGCAATGCATTAATAAAATAATTTTTAAAAATCATTAAAAGTAAGCCAGGCGTGGTGGTGCACGCTTATAATCCCAGTACTTGGGAGGCTGAGACCAGAGGATCGCAGGTTCATGGCCAGCCTCAGCTACTTAGTGAGGCCCTCTGCAACTTAGTGAGAACCTGTTCCAAAGTAAAGAATAAAAATAGGGTTGGGGTGTAGCTCGGAGATAGAATGCCCCTGGGTTCAATCCCCAGTACTGCAAAAAAAAAATATATATATATTATATATATTATATATATTATATATATTATATATGTGTATATATATCATTAAAAGTAGATAATTAGTTAAAATAAATCATTAAAGTTTTGTTTTAAAAAAACAATTTAATTGGCTCTCATTGGGTTATACATGCTTAACATTGTACTTCTAACTCTTTCCTCAATTCTTGGGTATGCACATGTAATATTTGGTATTCCGGAGCTGTAGTTAGGAACAGCATTCCCTTTGCTTTGACAAGTCTGGGCCCCATCACCCAGGTCTAACTTGGGCTAGAACCAGGATTAGTGTGGAATGTGCCTGGTTTCCTTGAGGAAATTGTCTGACTCTTAAGTAAACACATTAAATACACCTGGTCAGGAATAAAGGGTATTTGTGTGCAAGATCAATTTTCTTCAGCCAGAATTTAGTGAGTGCCTCCCGCGTCAAGGCAGCAAATGTGATCAAAGGAGCAATGCGCGAGGGAGTAAAATCTCACTGAGGAAAGGGCGGCAGCCATGTGTCCTGTACAATATTAACGCCGGGTTCACTTCTCTTTACTCATCAGGCACGTTTGTTACACTGTCAGTATGTGTTTTCCAACATCATAATATTTCTGTTTTCCAAAGGATAAGATATTGCTGGGATTCCAGTCATAATATCGACATAGTTTTTAATGACAATTATATTTTTCTTTAAGCTTGTTTCAAGGGTCTTTTGAGCATGATGCCCCGAGTGGCCCTGGGCCATGGATTGGTTATCAGTGCGCTGCATGCTCTAAGTCACTGTAGGGGTGGGAGATGTTTCTCAGTTCGCAAAAACTTTGCAACCTCATAGGGAGATGAAGTTCAAATTATGAATATTCGCTAGCTGTCTAGCATGGATTTGGTTCCCTCTTGACTTCCAATCTCTCCCCAACATCTTTTAGACCTCTTAAATTCATAATACATTTTATGCTAGTACTGCACTTGCCTGTTCATAAAACTATCATGTTCATGATCTCACTTGATCCTTGTGGTATTTCACTGGCTATGTACTCTTTAGTCTCATTTCCAAAAATCAGTTTCTAAGCTAATTAAACGCATCTCCTTGAAGTAAATTGGGCTAAGATGTTCTGAAAACAACAATAAAAACAAAACGCTTTTGTAGGAAAAAAGAGGACTGGTTCTGCTGTTTCTGTTGTGAAGCATGTTGTATGGTAGTTAGATTTTGGCTATGTAAGTTGAGTTCAGAAAATACTGATCTTCCATTTATAAGTCGATCTATACAATCCTGGACCAATTACCCTTTAATTCTTCCTTCTTTGTAATTCCCTTTTCAGAGTCAAATACATGGTGGGTTGGCTCACTCCATTGGATAGGGAAAATGGCAAATGAAGAAAATAAAGGAGTGGCTGGTCCCCTGTTTAATTCATTACCCAAAACATTCCTTTCAGTCATATGAATGATTTCAAAATTAGTTGTAAATATTTCCAATTAAAACTAAACAAGGGATCCTTGTAGAGAAAGAATAAGGAGTTTATGGTTCAATGTTCAATCTTTTAAGAGATAATTTAATTTTGCTTCCCTTCAAAGTAAAGGAAAGATTTCAGACCTTTAAATTATTAGACTACTTGGCTTTTGGGAATATAAGAGGATTATTTTTAGTTAAATTACTGGGACTCTCCTTAATAATTTATGATAGCTACATCATTCATGACTTAAGATTGCCTTAATTAGAGAAAATTTTATTTCATTTTACTTCACTATTAACACATACTAGTGTTTCAGTTTTGTTTTTGGCACTGACATCATGGTCATCTTTTTATATGCCAGATACATATTATTATTTATATTTGAATTTATGAGTTGTAGAAAAACCACACTATGTGGATATATAAAACTTAAAAGCAAAAAGGTACTTTTTCCTGGAATCCACAAAATGCATCAATTCTAGGATATTTAGGGTATTAGTAATTTTAATTTTATTTGACTATCAAAAAGTACAAGGTGCTTTGTGACTTTTTTTTAAAGGCGTTACTTCAGAGAGAATCATGGCTTTGGGTAGACATAACTTTTAGAACACTTCTGGGAAATTTTTAATTTATTGAATTTTCTCTGAATTGTTTATAATTGCTAAAAATAAAAATAATTAGAAAATAAAAGCTATCCTCATTCTTAAACAAAGTTATAGCTGTTATTGACTAGCTAGCTTCAGTCTCTGTGTTTCTTGCTCAAGGTAATCATTTGAAAAAAAGTACTTGTATTTTGTTAAATGGACAAATTAAATGTATTTTCAAATTGCATTTAATATGATCAAGTTCTGTTGTGAAAAAGGAGAGTGTATTTGTAGGATTTAAAATTATTTCATGACAGCGAAAAGTAAAATGATACTTTCAATTTTCAAATGGATTGCAAAATATTTTAAATGCAATGGGACATATTTGGCAAATATTTATTTATTGTTATAGTAACCAAATTGACTATCAAGGAGCACTTTTGTTTAAAGATTCTCAAAATGTTATGAAAAATAGGAACTTAGTATTCAAGTTTTGAAACCACATTTTAATTTTTTTTTTTTCGAGAATAGTCTGCAGCTCCACAGATACATTCCTGTCTCTTCTGGCTGATTTTTCTGATTTCTCGGGGATACCTTCTACATACACTCAACATTGTGTATTAGTCAAATAGCATTTTTTAATGCACTATGATTTTGACCATGGATTTGTTTAATAAGTTTGGTTTTGGAGCTTGTTTTGTGAGAAAACACACTACCTTTGATTTAATTTTTTCTGACACTGTGCCCACTGCACAGTATAAAAAAAAATTGTAATTGTAGTTTTGTCCTTTCTAGCACAGGACAAATAAATGTCAAAATCAAATGGTGGTGTCCCCCACGGGAAAATGCACTTCGGTGATGAAATATTCTTCCTTACTTCCCATTGCTATTCCTCTGAACACCCAGGTGAAGCTGCCTCAGGACCTAATCAAATGCTGCTAATTTGCATATAATAAAAATCCTGCCACGAGACTTTCGAACGTAGAGAGGAAAATGCATAGTCTACAAAATGGCAAATTATGAAAATATGTATACATCGGCTCCAAATCAACAGTTTATAAACACTCAGGATAGTTTAGCTGGACCGAGTATGATATGAACATCTGTTTAGGTTATCAGTGTGTTAATTTGCCAGTTTAATTCTCTGTTTGATACATATTCTTGGAAGTGGCACACTGCTATTTCCTATGTTTCTTGAAAATGCTGTGATATTGATAAAATGTCAGCCTCCTTCTTGGGAATGACGATAACAATCAACTTTGCAAAGCAATCATTAAGGTAGCTTTAAAAAGATAGCTATGTGAGGAAATGTTTTTTTCCTGGGAACTATTTGTACTTGCAGTGTAACAGTCTCTTTGCCTTTCAAAAATAACAATTCACATTAGTAAATGTGACATTTTCTGACCAGAATTATCCCCACTTCAAATAATGTGAAATAATATATTTTAAGTCACATAATTTACTTTTGGAGTAAATTCTGAGCATTAGGATTGGCTATTTTGATAACTGGCATGTATATCATGTGGATTTTTAATAAAAGCTCATTTTGCAATATTCATTTTTAATCTAGAGGATGAAACTGGGCCATTTTTAGAAAATTACCGTTACAATCATATTCACAAATACAAGGTATTAAATTTCATATCCCTACTCCTAATATTACATACAAAATTTTGAGAAATGTCTTCTAGTAATTCTAGAAGCTACTGGCATTTGAAATGCTAAGTTCTATTTTTCCCCCCAAAATACTAAATCCCCCTCTTCTGAGATTGAAATACTCAACAGGTAAAGGAATATACTTGAATTTTGAGATAATCTCAAGTTATTTGGTCTCATAGAGAGAACTAATTATCATAGCATTTGGCATGGCAGCACGGTAAATATCATTACATTTCACAAAGATGCCATAAATATTGCTTTAAGGACATGATAAATTACAGAGAGTGATTGGCTGTTTGAAGTCCATATGGTCAGAAGGAAGAAGGCTTAACTGAAACATAAGGAGTTGATGTAAGCCGCAAATTTGCTGCCTATCCTAGAATTAGCGAAGCTCCTAGGGGACACTTTGAATCTCTTGTATTGGAGTTTTTGAAAATACAATTGTTCTCTTTTGCCAGTGGTACTTAGGTGAAGGGAGAAGAATAATCTAATTTTTAGAAGTGTGTCAGTGGACGTTCATGTAACAAAGTTGATCTTTATAGGAATGTCAGTGTTCTGCAGTTCAAATATGTGTTCTAAAAAGTAACAATTATGCAGAATAAGATCCCATGAGGATGCAAAAAAAAAAATAAGAATCACAACCACCACAAAGATTTTGGTCTACTACCCAATAGCAAGATAATAAAGACTGTGGTATGATTTTCATTTAATGTACTAATGAGATCACTCTTCGTTAGTTACAAGAAACAGAGTTTATATATCTGGGGAATAAAGGTTCTGCCCTTGTCTTTGGAGTGTAGAATGAAAATGGGGAGAGAAATAAGTGGAGAACGCAGAGAGATAATAATCCTTAAATTTCAAGATTTGCAGACAAAGGCATGCTCTGGGGCCGGATAGTCCACCAGAGGAGTCTAGAGTCCCCAGAAGGAAGGGCGGGGTGTCCAATTCATCTTTCTGTTCCCAGAGCCTACACAAGGACCAGTAAGAACAGTAGGTGGTCCATCAATGTGGAAGGACAAAAGAATGAACTAAACATCAATTGAAGTTAAATGTCACCCTCTTTCTGAGGTTGAGCATCCCTTTGTCATAGATTGAAGCTATATTTTTGTTTATTTAGCTACAGAAGAACTTGGTGTACGCATGTATTTCAGGATGTCTTGTGATAATCCTACAGCCATCCAGTCTCTAGAATGGACACCTCTTCCTCCAGCTCTCAGAGGGCGTCTGTGTGTTCGTCATCTCTTTAAGCTTTAATGTGTTGGCAGGCATTAGCTAGAGCTGAAGGGGCATTGGGAAAAGACCCATGATTTCTTTTCTTCCTTTTTCCAAATGAAAAGATGGAGCAAAGGCTTGGCACTGGCTTACTTTCCATCAAATGTATGCATCCAGTGTCTGTAATGGTCTCCCACCTTCTTTAGGTTGCAAGTAGGTGTCTCTTGTTCTATGCTTCTCTGCCGTGATGGAAAAGTTTGGAATTCATGAAAGTGCTATCACACAGAGGCTGAAATTTAGCTTCGTTTACTTAAATGTTAAAAAATAGGAAGAATCGCCTGGCATGGTGCCACACTTGTAATTCCAGTACTTGGGAAGCTGAGACAGGAGGATTGCAGGTTCAAAACCAGCCTTAGCAATTTAGTGAAATTCTCAGCAACTTAGCAAGGCCCTATTTCTAAATTAATTAATTAATTAATAGGGCTGGGGTATAGCTCAGAGGTAGAATGCCTCTAAGTTCAATCCTCAGTTCCATATTAAAAAAGGAAGAATTATTTTAGACCCATTTTAATGACCAAATGATTGTAAACTCTTTTTAATAAATTTGTCATTCTTTCATTCTTATTTCTACTGTTATCTAATTGAAGTACTCTTTTTATACCAATAATCTGCTTTTAAAAGCTATCTTGTGATTACCTTTATTAATACAATTCTGTAAAAGTCCTGGTGAGATGTACACAACTTGCTTTGCTGACGTACTGCCTTTATATACTATAAACATCTCTGGAGTATATATACTCTTTGGGTGTTTGCATAGTTTCCACCATAGTTTTGGCTTTTGTTATTATTCTATGGGTTAATAAAAGTGAAACTTTTTGGTGGTGATATCTCAAAATTCATGAAGGAAATATTTTGGATATTAACAATGGTTTCAATTTTGTCCCGTTCATGAAATGGTTTCTCCTTTATAGAACTACTTAAAATTCTTAACATTCCGTTTGCAACTTTAAAACCTATGGTTTTAAAATCATTTTTGCATACATTCTCTTCATGGCAATTTTCTACATATGTATCAGAGGTAGAGCATAAACATTATCACAAGTAAATGAGGAAAGCATAACTCCAAACGTGCAAGGTTTTATTTGGGGTGTTCAAGCATTATAATAATTTCTAAATCAACATTATTGACAAATACGTATTTTGATTATGTTATCAACTGATGAATCAACTATCAGCTCTTTAAAGTATTTAAACACTTTTCCTAATTTTTAAATGCCATTATTTTCCCAGAGATAGACTGTATCTCA
Source organism: Glis glis (assembly GCA_004027185.1). Lineage (NCBI taxonomy): Eukaryota > Metazoa > Chordata > Mammalia > Rodentia > Gliridae > Glis > Glis glis. Next base: position 180 of record PVJS01013521.1, on the reverse strand, counting down.
TAGTTTTTTTTTTAACTTTTTTTGTTCATTTATTGGTGCATTGTAATTATACATTTTGATATATGTCAGGGTATGAACATCATACATGCACACATTGCACATTTAGCCCTCCCTTCAATCCCACCCTATTCCCTCCCCCTTCCCTCCCTTTCATGCTCCGGATAATGATTGAGTCTTATA
>PVJS01013520.1:0-40000 GCA_004027185.1 Glis glis | reverse complement strand
GAGAGGAGAAGCAGCTGGAGACAGCAGTGTGCTCTCAGACACGCTCCGCACCATGGAGGTGGAGGCGCATGGAAGCAGCTGCTCCTGTGGGTTTGGGTTTCAGGGGAGTCTCAAACGGAATGACAGATGTTGGCATAATGGGCACACAGATGATTACAGAAGCTTGGAAGACTGAGTGGAGGTCATCTGGAAGCATGGAAGGGACCCCAGCACATGCACACACTCTGGGAGCCTTGGAGCTGAGACCCATGGCGGGGACAGTGGTGAAGGTGGCGCATTGGAGGTGAGACCCATGGCGGGGACAGTGGCGGAGGTGGAGCCTTGGAGGTGAGACCCATGGTGGGGACAGTGGTGGAGGTGGAGCTTGCTCAAAGACCCATGGCGGGGACAGTGGTGGAGGTGGAGGCTTGGAGCTGAGACCCATGGCGGGGACAGTGGTGGAGGTGGAGGCTTGGAGCTGAGACCCATGGCGGGGACAGTGGTGGAGGTGGAGGCTTGGAGCTGAGACCCATGGCGGGGACAGTGGTGGAGGTGGAGGCTGCTCATGGTCCCAGTTGCCCTGGCCCGTGTAGTGGCTTCCCCTCTAATATTCACCCAGCCAGCAGTAGAAGTCCCTGGGCAGCCCCTGACCTAACACTGCTCCTCGAGGAAGCTGCCTGGCCATGAGGGGGCAGTCAACTCCATGGGCCTCTTCTTTCCAGAAGGACGATGGTGTGTCCTTGGAGCAGTGACCACCAGGCCTGGCCTTGGCTGGCCTTTTTCAAGCTGAGCTCCGGCCAGCACCCACCGAGAGCCAGGTCTGAGGGAGGGAGCTGATGTCACCTCAGGGAGCCACGGTGACTCACTGGGGCGTCAGCACATCTGCTGTCCATGATGCTGGCCTGATGGAGTGTTGGGTGGTCACTGGCCAGCTCGGAGGCCCCACCCCCAGGGACGCAGCCTGTGTCCTGAAGCAGAGCTCGCTCCCCTGCCTACCTGTGGCCCGAGAAGGAGGCGGTCTGGATGGTACCACTGTAGGCCATCAAGCCCTGCCTGGAGACAGCTGGTAGAGGATGTAGTGAAGACTTCAGAGGAGGAAGAGGTGACTTCCAGCAACTTCCTGGGGCCTGGCAGTGGCAGGCTGCAGCTCTACCCCCAGTGTCCCTCTGCTCCGTCTGCTTGGGAGACCTCAAGACAGCTGCACCTGAACATGTACGGAGAGGCGCGTCTGTGTAGCGCTGGCCCCTGGGAAGGCGCCGCTCCTGTCTCCTTCTAGGGGCAGTGGCGGGCCACCCCAGCCCTGTGCCTTAGAGGTCTGCCATGCTGGAGTGGAGGCTGTGCTTCTCCACTGCTCTATCGCCAGCCTCCTGTGAGCCTTGCGCCGAGCTCCCCTCAGGCTTGGGAGACTCTCAGGGCCCCGCATCCAGGCGCTCCCCTCCGACCCTTAGCAGGTGCCAGGCTGCACCTCAGTGCATTTCAGTCTGAACTTCCCGCCGCCCCTACTGCAGGTGAGTCCCAGCCAGCCTCCTATGCCCGTGACTCGGCTTGGCATCAGCATCACCGGGGACCAGCTGCCCTCCAGGGGAGGCTGGCTGACGCTGGGGAGGGCATTTGGGGTCTCTGAGATGTCCTGACATGGAGGCATTGCTTTGAATAATATGGCCATATTATGCACCGTGCACATGTAGGGTCATATTTTGGAAAGATTTTGAATGCTCTATTAAGGTGATTTTATCTGAAAAGACATACGGGGAACAGAAACCCGTAAAAGCCTGCCATCGAGGGGAAGCTGGTTGCAGCAGAGAACCAGCTAACCGGCGAGGCAGGCAGTGAAGAAGCGGGCTCCACTGTCGGTGCCGGTGCCCGGCTAGGCTGTGCGGCTGAACACGACGCCTGGCAGCTGGTGGCATCCAGAGACCAAGCGGACTCACAGCCAGGAGGAATCGGGTATCCTCAAGCCAGGAGGACTTCCATCAGATGCCTTCTGTTCTTCCAGATCTCCGATCAGTTGCCAGTATTTATGGCTGGCTCGCTGGCTTTGTCTAGATTCTTGAGTTTAATTTCATGGGCAAGGCCAGAGCGCTCTCTTCAGAAAGGGCTTGACTCTAGGGATCTGGAACATGGACGTGTCAAGAACGTTCTGGAAGGCTCCCAGAGGCCTGGGAGATCCTACATGAGACACGTTAAGTTCCCCACAGTTTCCTGCATGGAAGAGCCCAATCACCTGTTTACCCCCTTCCTTCCACCTGCAGCTTGAAGCCACAGAGGAAGCTCTGGGTCATGTCTAAACAGAGCAAATATTTCTTGAGAGCTTTTAAATAAAGACGTGGCTAGCTCCACCCCTCTCTTTCCTCTGTGACACGAGAAGTCCTTCGTAGCACAGTTGGATTTGCCTTCCTGCTGTATCTGTGGCGTGCACTGTGATGACCCGGCATCCTGATTTTGTAGCTGAGAAAGTCAAGGCTGAAGAGGCAGCTGCGCGGGTTTCGGAGTCCTCCTGGCACTGTCTCCACTAGGTGATGCTGTCTTGTCACGTGTTCAAAATCCAGCGTCTCAGAGCACAGCCGTGGAGAGCAGAGGGGCTGAGGTGTTCTGCATGGGCGTCCGTCTGCATCTCAGGCAGACTCGAGTCTCCGCTAATGAGGGGAATTCCAGTCGTGCCCAGGAAGCCGCTTTCATAACCTGCGTTTATGTTTGGTCTCGTGTGAAGTTCTGTCTTGCCGCCAGAGCATTTTCTAGTGTCATGCCAGCTCTAATGAAGTCAGCCAGGCTCCGGCAGCTTTGATGGTTGATGAGTCTTAACGATGGGAACGGAGCAGACACTCGGAAAGTCCTCAGCACGGGGCGGGGGAAGCAGCGCGTCCTCCCCACGCCGCCTCACAGGATGGGGCATGGGTGTCAGTAGGTCTTGAAGGATTTGTACAGAGCTCATAGGAAATCAGGAATATGAACCTCATGGCTTTAAACAAAAATCTCTTTTCCTGCTAGGTACATCAGGGGGATTCCCTCCCCCCCGCCGGGAGACTATTTTTAGCTTAGAAGTAGTGGCTTCTTTAGTCTACCATCTTATCAGGTTCATTTGATGTAGAGAAAGTGCACTTTCCCGTCGGATCAAATCAGCGACTGGCTGGCTTCTGCTTGTCTCCAGCGGCCTGTGAGGCAGGTCTTCTGACCCGGCCGCGGGCGACAGGACGGTGGCTCTCTAGGGAGTCGTTCCCTGGGGTCGCTTGGTCTGGGCCCTCTTCCAGGAGCGGGTCCTCTGTCAGGTGGGCCTTGCCAGTTCCCCGGGTTCTATGTGGCAGACCCGGTGTCGACTCAGGACGTGTGAAAGGGGACTGGGTTGGTCTTTTGGTTCACTTAGTGTCTCAAGCACTTGGCCAGCTTTTAAGATGTTGAGCTCTGGCTTATTTGTGATGACGTCACAAGCGTGGTCGGCTGACGGGGGCTCAGTGTTGAGGGACGCTCTTCCTGCTTCCCTCTGTCACTCATGGTCTAGCAGAAGCAGCGTGCACACGGGAGACTTCAGGGCAGGGACTGCTGCGGGGTTAGGAGACACACCCGGGCAGTTGAGGCGCCCAGAGCCCTGTGCTAGAGGACGCTCTTACCAGGGTGGCGGGACAGGGGGTGGTGTGGACAGGAGCCTGGGGAGGGTCCTCGCAGAGGGTCTGGTCTTACAGAGACCCGGCCACTAGTTGTCTGCTGCCCAAGTCTCCAGAAGGCAAAAGTCACAGAGTCCTGGAGCTGCGGCCTGTCTGGGGTCAGCCTCGGCACGGAGCTGTGCAGAGAGGGCAGAGGGTGTCGGAGGTCCCCGAGCTGGCAGGGACGTTGTGGTGGCCCCGCGTACATCTCCTAGGCCTCGCTGGTGTGCATGGCCTCTGTGCCTTTGCCCCAGGAACACACTGCTCATTCTGCCTGGAGAAGGAGAGTCCTCGGCTTCAGAGACTCCTGAAGGGCACGTTTCTTGTTCTCAGGTGCATGATATTCTATAGCTCAGGTACTAAAAGCACTTTGGGCCCAAGCCACCCATGCTGGGAGAGGAACTCACACGCAGTCCAGGGAAGAAGAATTCTGTGCTGTGGGCCTGTTCCGTTCTCTCGGCACCTCCTGAACCCACGGGGCAGCTGCTGGAGAGGGAGGTATTACACTCAGAAGCCAGCAAGATGCTTTCTTCTAGCTAGGCACACTGGTGTGCACCTATAATCCCTATTTGGGAGGCTGAGACAGGAGGATCACAGATTAGAGGCCAGCCTCAGCAATTTAGCGAGACCCTGGGCAACTTGGTGGGACTGTTTCAAAGTAAAAAATAAAATTGTAGCTCCAGAGGTAGACTGCCCCTGGGTTCAATCCCTAATACCACAAAAAGAGAAACAACAACAACTTTCCCTCCATCCCTCCCTCTCTCCCTCCCTCCCTCCTATCCTTCCTTGGGGTTGAACCCAGAAGCATTCTACCACTTAGCTACATCCCCAGTCATTTTATTTTTTATTTTGAGACAGGGTCTCTCTAAGTTGCCCAGGTTAGCCTTGAATTTGCGATCCTCCTGTCTCAGCCTCCTGAGTAGCTGGGATTATAGGTGTGTGCCACTACACCCAGCAAGATATTTTTCCCAAAGTGTCTGACTCCCTGTGGTTCATCCTCACACTGCCGCCCCCCCCTGTCTTGGAACCTCTCTGACCGGGGAGCACGGTCTTGGTTCTCACGTGTGTTTTGGAAGGATCAGCCGAGGCCAGCGTGTTCATGTGGGGTGCGTGTTGGGGTTGAATGCGTGTGTTGTCTCCCGTGTGGAAGCTCTCACCCCCAGTGTAACTGTATTTGGGGATGGGGCCTGTGGCAGGTTAAATGATGTCACAGCGTGGGCCCTGTCTGATAGGGTCAGTGCTCTTCTTATATGAGGACGAGACACCGAGCTCGCTCTGCGCCATGCTAGGACCCATGGAGGAGGTGCTGTTGCAGGCCGAGGAGGGAGCCTCACCAGGAACCAGCCCTGCTGCACCTGGATCGAGACTATAGCCTGTGGCACTGTGAGAGCAAATGTCAGCCATTAAGCCGCCAACCCCCGCGCGGCGCGTCCTCTGAGCGCAGGTTAAGGGACAGAGATCTCTGTCTAGAGGGAGGGCATGGCCGCCAGCCCCAGTGGAGGGAGGAGCGCCTCAGCACATGGGGATGCAGGGACACGTGCACCTCCACCTGTGGCCCCGCTGTGTGCTCGTGCGGGATTCTGTTGTCCACATCTCGGTCTCATGCCTCTGTGGGCTCCAGGGGTCCCACATGCGGCCCTCTGCACAGGACAGGAAGTTGCTGCTGCGCTCCCTCCTCCACAGCTAACGGGGCTGAGGGCGAATGTTCCTGGACCTGAGGGTCCAAACCTCAATCCCGAGCACCCAGGGCTTCTGTCTGCTCATGGCTCTAGGAAAGGCGGGTTCATCGTGCCCTGGCACCCCTGGTAGGTTGAAGTCTTAACCCATATGCCCCCAGAACATAGCTGCACTTGGAGATGGGGCCTGTAAAGAGGTATTTAAGTAAAAACGAGGCCACCACTGGGTGGGTCCTAATCCAATCTGACTGGTGTCCTTCTTAGAGGAGATCAGGATGCAGACCACACGGAGGGGACCACGTGAGGACAGGGAGAGGGGCTCAGAGGAGCCAGCCCTGGACACTGGGACCTGGACTCCCACCTCCAGACGGAAGGGCGTAAGCCTGTGTCGGGCAAGCTGCCAGCTGTGGCACTGCGTCACGGTGGCCCCAGCAGGCAGCACGCTGGCGGAATGCCTTGCCGGGGACCCTGGAGACCGGCTCCTGGAGAGCCCAAGAGTGCTCATTTAGTCACTGTGCAGCAAGCTTCTGCCCCAGGAACATGCAGGGAGCCTTGTACTGCAGACTTTCACAGAGCTTTATGAGGGCAACATGATTTTAAACTTATACTTTCAGTGACTTGATATTTTAAGTCATCTCACACAGCACATACTGTGAACTTGCAATTTACCACATTCTATCAAAAAGAAATTGATCTCCAGTCATCCACTATTGCCAGCCTACACTACTGTTTTAAAAATAGAACTGGGCACGGTGGCACATGCCTGTAATCCCAGTACTTGGGAGGCTGAGACAGGAGGATCACAGGTTTTGAGGATCACAGCCTCAGCACCTTAGTGAGACCCTCAGCAACTTAGGGAGACCATTTCAAAATAAAAAAAATAAAAAGGGCTGGGAGTAGAGCAGGACCTATATTTGCACTTGCATTCCTAATTTTAAATGAACGAGGAGGGCACTGGCTTCTCTCTTGTCGTGCACTGCAGGTGAGCCACCACTCCACATCCTGGTGTCTCGGGCCATCATCCTTGACAGGCTAGGCCGGGGTGGAAAGGTAAGAAGCCTGATGGTTGTCAGAGAGCAACGTGGCCCTTCATTCACACACAGTGCATCGATCCACCTTCAAGCACACTTCGCTCCACACCTACTGCCCGGCATGCACACATGCACACACACACGCTTGCACATACGTATATTATGGCTTTTGTTTTGAGTATGCAATAATGTCATGTCAAAATAAACCTGCTGAGTGTGTCTGAAATACACAGCAGAATGTTTTGAATGCAGCATTGGGTGTAGTGCAGACTTGTAACCATCCATGAAATTAATTTCCTTCAGTCCGTGTTGTATGGAATTTTCTGGTTAGGCGTTTTATGGGCCAGGGAGCAAGGTTAAAGTAGCACAAGCCAGGAGACAGGAGGTCAGGCGCACCGTGTGAGCCCCGGGTTGCTGGTCAGTCAGGAGGTGGCAGACTGTTGGCAGCGCCAAGTGAGGCCGTACGGAGAGGACCTGGAGTGTGTGGGGAAGAAGTGGAGGCCAGGGGACAGCCTGAGGTTAAAAATAACGACACAGACAAGGGGCCGAGGCCGAGGCTGCAGCCGAGGGCAAGGCTGGCAGCGCCATCCTCCTGGGCCACGCTGTTTGCTTTGGCACACCTTCTGAGCCATCCTGAAATGTCACTCTCAAGGGCACGCCTTTATCTGGCTGAAGTCGTGGCTTCCTTCCTCCAGGCAGTGGCTGGAGGTCTGGAGGCTGACCACGCAGAGATGCGGTGTCTGCACTCAGGCAGAGTCGCTCTCCATGCCTTAGGTAATGTTTTGAGAAACTTGGGTGTCTGCATCTCCCTTCTTGCCATCCCAGTGCACAGAATTCATTGCAGTAGCTCTCGGGGTCTATTCCTATAATTAATGCAGAGTGCGACGTGTGGGATGCATGCTAAACATTATTGATGGGCTACTTCATTTTTCTTCTATTATGAAAATGTTCAGAAAAAAGAGAGAAATAAAACAGTAGATTACCATAGATAGCCACCACCTAGTTTCAAGTCATTAACATATATTTCTCCAATACATTTTGCTAACACATCTGAAAGTAAATTAGCGATATCGTAGACAACAGGCCACTTTATCTCCCAGAGCTTCAGCATAAATACTTCCAAAAGAAGGTAATTTCCCGGTGGGAACACAACACCAGGCCCACACCACGCATGAGCAGCGATCGCCCTCGGCCGTGTTGCCTTTTGTGAACGGTACCCTCACTTTGACAGATCCCTTTGCTACAGCATGGCTTTGGACCAGCTCTCTGGGCCTCATTTGTTTTCGCTTTTACTTGCTAAATGGTGATGTTAGCACCTGTGTTTTTTTGCCTTACAGGAATTTTGTGAGGACATGAGAAACAGACATGGCGGCCCTTTGAAAGACGAAAGCCCTGTGCCACCTCCAGTGTGTGTTTTCACGTGGAGATGAGATTCCCCAGAGGTGAAGTGGGTGGACATTCCTGTTACTTTCTCCCCCGCATGGAGATGCTATGTGTTAAGAGATGCCTGTGGGTGGGGGACACTAGGGACAGGCAGCCTGTTGTCTCACAGAACATGGCACCCAGTGCGGGGAGACTGGAAGCCACAGAGGAAGCCTGCAGCTTCACAGACGACTGTGGCTCATGGCGTGATCTGCTGACCGCCGCCCTGCACGAGCCCTCTGGTTCTGGTGACAACAGAGTTCTAGCATGCGTTCCGCCCATCCTTCCAGGACCACAGGAGAAAACTCTGCCGCCCCAGCCCAGCAGGCGCCCAGCTCCGCTCCTGTGCCCCACTCAGAGATGCGGCCATTGCCTTAAAAACTTGCTCACGGCATCCGGCGCACCTCAGTTCTGCCTGTTTTAGCTGCTCTGGGTGTCAGATCCCTGCATGTGCAGGTGAGCCCCGCGAGGCAGGGCTGGTGTGGCATGTTCCGTGTCATGAGGGCTCTGCGTTGTGGTTCAACTCATGGTTACTTCTCAGCGATTGGGAAGACCCTCTCTTCCCTACTGAATAGTGAGCGAGGAACAGGGAGGGACAGCAATCGTATTATTTTTATTCATTTGACCCTTAAAAGAAAAACATGAGCCTCTTTTAATTAAAAAGTCATTTTTTTTTTGGTACTAGGGATTGAATGCAGGGGCATTCTACCTCCAAGCCACACCCCAGCCCTTTTTATTTTTTATTTTGAAATAGCATCTTGCTAAGTTGCTGAGGCTGGTTTGAACCTGTGATCCTCCTGTCTCAGCCTCCCAAGTACTGGGATTACGGGCATGCACCACTCCTGGCTAAACATGAGCCTTTTTAATGGTAAAATTATGACATAAGTCACCGGGCTTCTCTTACTGCTATTCTGGGAAATGTTTTGAATTCTTTAATTCTTTGAAGTATTTGACCATAGTTTAAAAATCAGAGGCATTAAGATCAGGGGACAGACGTCCAGGTGGCATGATCTCCGAGGAGGAGGAGGCTGGCCAGGTGGCCGTGAAGACAGATGTGGGACACAACCACTGTCTCTAACAGTTGGCTCAGCCCACCAGCACACTTAGAGTGACACGCACACCCGGACCACGCAGCACTCCCCTGGTTCTCAGCACCCCTTCCTGACCCAAGCCTTGCTGTTCACCGTCCAGCATCGGTGGCCTTGACTGGTGCCAGGCGTGGCAAACAGCCTGGCATCGCACGTGCGTGCCCAAGTGCTTGCCTGGGGTTTGAGTCTCCCTCGCAGATTGATCGTGGAGGTCACTGAACGAGAGGACGTAGGCGAAGTGTGGCGGGTTGCACCGGGAACGCGGTGAGTGCCCAGAAGTGCGCTGTTTTGTTATCGACGCATGTGGGGTTTATATAATGTGGCGGGACTTCAGCAAATGTGGCATTGCACTGGCCGGAGAGAGGCCGCGTGCGGCGGAGTAGCTTACTAATCATAAAATGAAGGGATCACACAGAGGCAGCAAGGAGGGTGTTCCAGGAGGTGGGACGGGGACCCAGGAGACAGACCTGAGTTCTGTACTGGCCTGCGGTGACCCTTGGTGGCAGTGTAAGTGGGGTAGGTCTGAGGAGTGGCTTCACATGCTGCCCTCAGAACAGCAAGCCAGTAGGATGCATTGCGGAAAAAGTCTCATGGTTGGAAACATTTGAAATTCACTCAACATTTTCTCTCCCTCTGGGGGAACCACTGTATCTTTGAGCACCCTGAATTAAAGAAACCTGCTGAATTTGGCTAAGAATTCCCCAGGGTCACTTGTGTATTGATCCCCACCTCTTCCGACTAAATTACATTCTCTGACGATAACGTCTGTTAAGCAGGCTTCAGGAACTGGTGCACCAGACCGTCCTTCAGGTCCCTTGAAAGGTCTATTTTAGGTCTCACACAAGGCTAACATTTCCCCTTATCTCCCTAGTAATTTGTTTTCTGTTTTCTCCTTCATTGAACATGCTTCCCTGCACTGATTTCTTCTCCATAACCTCAGGTAGAAAGTTGAGTCATGCTATCTATCTATCTGTCTATCTATCTATCTATCTATGTATCTATCAATCATCTATCTACATATATATATATATATATATATATATTGTGGTACTAGGGATTGAACCCAGGGGCATACTACCTCTGAGCTATATACCCAGCCCTATTTTATTTTTATTTTGAAACAGGGTCTCCTAGGTTGATAAGAGTCTCACTACTTGCTGAGGCTGTCCTTGAACCTGAGATCCTCCTGTCTCAGCCTCCTAAGTACTGGGATTATAGGTGTGTACCAACGCACCCAGCAATCTTTTTATTCAGATTTTGCAAAAGTATATGTGGCATCAGGGATTCTAAATCTAACTTCATAATAAAATAGTTATAAAGCTATTATGATAAATCAATGGAATTATTACTAGTCCACAAAGGAGATGAAATTAGAACCACAAAATTAACATCAGTAAGCAGCCGGTGAGGTGAAAACCAGCGTGAGGCCCGATCTGTGCCGACGTGGAGCAGTGATGTGCAGGAATTACAGTCCCACTGATTTTGTTCCGAGGAGTCAGAATTTCAGGGAAAAAGCAATGAAGCTAGTTTTTTAATAATTTCCTTTAGCTGGAGACAGTTTTTAATATTAAGATCTTACTAGTAAGCTTATTCAATCATCTTTAAAAATTCATGAGCCATCAGAACTTATTGGAAATTAAAATTATTCTAATTTTTATAAAATGCAAAGAAGGGAAGGCTGGCAAAGGTTGTGAGGAGACTTGACCTTGGAGCGCAGTGAACAGGACAGCTGTTATAAAACCTTGTGTAAGTAGAACACAAGGAATGTTCCGGGTCTTCCAATCGCTGGTAACCTGAGGTTGATCAGGAATCCCATTTCTCCCCTCTGTTGTTAAAGACTGTTGGAAATATGAACGTTGCTGTTATTTTTATTATAGGAGACAATAGTCAGTGAATAGAATTCATCTTTCTTGTGCAACTGAGAATCCTGCAGTCTGGGTCAGGACCTGAAAGCAAATTGTTTGGTTTGTGAAGCTGCCACGGACTGGACTGAGCAGGTGTGGGGCAGCCTGGCTGGTGGGAACAGGGTCTTGGCATGATGAGGGTAAGTCAGACAAACCTCAAAGCCTCAGCTGGCCTGAAAGAAAAGGGAGAAAATAAACATCCCTCTTTCCTCAGTGGCTTCACGATGAGGCTCCAGAAAATAGACATGTGGAGCTCTGAGCTCATCGTTCAGCACGTGTACTTGGTGGATGTGAATAATAATTATTATGAACTCAGATATTGAAAGGAATTACAAATGCAATATATAACATGCCTTTGCTGAGCCGAGACCTAGCTCTTTCTAATGAAAACAGAGGCCTTCCAAAATTATCTTTGAGATATTTGCTTATTTGAACCCTGTCACTCTCCATAAGGAGAAATCTTATGATTTAGATCTTAGATAGTGGTATCTAAGCCTTAATAAAGACAAATGAAAAAGAACATTGTATTTTAGTGAAGAAATATGAAGCAAGGAGCAATCGGTGAAGACTGTCCTATGAAACCCTTGAAATGCTGCAAGCCTTCTGCCTCTCCCTGCCCGTGACCTTGCTCTAGGACACAGGGGTCTGTGAAAGGCACTCATGGCTTAGTATAGCGGGGGTCATATCGTGGCCCCCAAGTTCACATGTTGAAGTCCCAGCCCTAAGCACCTCAGAACGTGGCCTTGTTTTGGAAGGTTGCTGAGGTAATGACATGAAGCTGGGGGCCTCCAGGTGGGCCCCGATTCACTGGCTGGTGTCTGTACAGCAAGGGAAATTTTGGCACAGACAAAAATGTCCAGGGAGAATGCACGTGAAGTTGAAGACAGCTGTCTGTGAAACACGGAGAGACCTCAGAAGAAACCCACTTCTGGCTCTCAGAACTGCGAGAGAACACGTTTCTGTTCTTAAGCCACACGTTTGTGGTGCTTTGTTACGGCAGCCTGAGGAAACTCATGCACTTACTGAAAACTTTTGAATTTCTACCTTAAATTTTGGTTTCATTTGTCAGAGGCTCCTGATGGGAAGCACCTTTTTGATTTTTCCCTTGTAGTTGCCCAAATCATTCTTACCCTGTAATTTTTCTCTTGGTATTTCTTGTACAGGATTGCCCGCATTTTTCTTTCACCAATTCGAGTTCTATACTCTTTGTCTCAGTTCAAGAGCCACTTTCTTTATGCAGATTTTCTTTGTAGCATCCATCCACTCATCCATCCATTCATTCACCTGCCCATCCATTCATCCACCTGCCCATCCATTCATCCAACCATCCATCCATCCATCCATCCATCCATCCATCCATCCATCCATCTGCCTGCCCACTTATCCACCAATCCATCCATCCATCCTCCCACCCACCCACCCACTGGTCACTCTTTCTACAGACTACATACGCGCAGTACCTGCAATGTGCATACCCAGCCCTTGTTCTCTGACTAGTTGATGGTCTCTCGTTATATGCTACAGAGGGATCATTACTCACTGAATTGTTCATGGATCATTCCCTACCTCTGTCAAATAGTTAATGGTATGCAAAACCAAGTCTTGAATCCAATAGAAGAGCAGACTGGTAAGAAGAGATGAAGGACATTAATTTTACAAGAAAACGCACATTCCTTAGTTCATCGCTGAGTGAGTGAGGTGCTCTCTGTCCCTGTGTTGGGCCACTGCCTGTCAAGCAGGCAGCCCCTCCGGGGACTTCCTTGCAGGAGGAGATGAGCATTTCCTGTAGCTCACTAACATTCTGCCTTCACCCCCGCCAGCTTGGCAGTGGGGGGCTCCGATGGCGGACTGCTCTTTCTTTAATTTCCTTGCAAGATTTGCCAGGAGAAGTGAGTTGTGGGTGAGGCAGAGAGAAGCTTTGGTCCTGCCTGGCTGGGTTTAGGAGTGTCACCATGGAGTCACCTTCTGCCTTCCGCCAAGGAAGGCTGCCCTGCGTCCCAGGTGAAGGTATTGACCGCATGGATTATGGCTCTTATTGTTAATATCATGAGCATAGAAGAGTTGGTCTGCTCTCTTTTCTCTAACACTGCTGGGACTGAGCCTCTCTTGGAGTTTTTTTTTTTTTTTCTCATTTAGATTCATGGCTAAGAGGGTCGCTGTCTCCCTCACTTCCCACCTTTTATTTCAGAAAATAGGTCATTTGCTCTTTCTGCAAGGAAACAGAAAGTAGGATCCTGCACTTAATCCATTTGCAGAACCCTCCCTGGTAGAAGCAGTCATGTAACTTCTGCTTGTCCTTCTGGGGGAGCCCTGTCTGCTCCTGTTTTCTCCCCCATCATATTTGCATCTTTCTCCTTTTTTCTCCCTGATTTCCCTTCTAATTTGCTGAGATTAATTAAGCCCCAAGTATATGCTGAGCGTGGTGTCAGGCTCTATCCAAGGTTATTACCAGACTCTTATGACTAGTGGTGATTAAGTCAAGCAGGGCAAATATAAATGAACTCATTAGTGAAAGCGCAGGGCACTGTGTAATCCAGTCCCCGAGACTGCGCAGACTTCTTTCTGAAACCGGGGAAGGAGAAGCAATTTCTGATGATAGAAGAAATAAAAATGCTCAAATTGAGCTTCACTCATTTCGGTGCTGGAGTTTGGATTTTTAGGGAAAGATGAATGTTACAGTTGACGTTAGACATCCTGGTCTGTCAAGGTCGCCAGGGCCTGGCCGGCTGTGGCTCTGTGCAGTGCGCTGGCTTCATCTGCAGAGTTCAGCGTCTACCCGATTTGCGGATGCAGATCACGTGTCTCCTCCTACCAGGAGAGGCAGGGTCCCCTGCGTAGTGATTTCTGTTGCTCCCATGCACCTCAGGGGTCTCCCCCCCGCCCAGGAAGGGCCCGGGCACAGACATGATGGCGCGTGCGCAGTGTGATCGTAGTTTAAACACTATGTTGGCTTTGTGCTGCTCTGCCTGTCGACAGTTGACTCTGACCTGTTTAAAGGTGGCCTTGCTGTTGCCGGTGTCCTCGCTGGTCAGCTGTCACTGGAAGCCTCTGCTCTCCGTCTGGGAAAGCCTTTCTTTGTATTTATTTTTTGATTATCAGCACACCTCCTTTTTGTGGTACTGGGGATTGAACCCGGGGGCATTTTACCTCCGAGTTACACCCCTAGCCCTTTTTTAAAATTTTCATTTTGAAACAGGGTCTCGCTAGGTTCCTGAGAGTCTTGCTAAGTTGCTGGCCTCAAACCTGGGATTCTCCTGTCTTAGCCTCCCAAGTACTGAGACTACAGGGCTGTGCCGCCACACTCAGCATCAGCACCCCCTAAAGAAACAATCGCCCGTCTTCCCATCACGAGGATCTGGCTCAGAAGACACCAAGAAATGTCGGCTCAACGAATGGATCAAGGTGCTTTACCAAGATCACAGGGTCATCCGAGGAACAAAGGAGTAATACAGATGAAATTCTAGAGAAATATGCAAATACTTAACATTTATTGAGCACTTGATATGTTCCATACACTTTTTCCAAGCACACTTTGGAATTCAGTCATTAAAGTTTTGTTACTGCAGCGCCCACCATGGCTCAGAGGAAGCACGTGGAAAGGAAGAGGCAAACGGGAGAGGACCGCGCTTTGCTGCTATTGTCGTTTGGTACTAGGGATCGAACCCAGGTGTGTTCTGCCTCCGAGATACACCCTCAGCCCTTTTTAGTTTTTATTTTGAAATAGGACCTCACTAAGTTACCACAGGCTGGCCTTGAACCTGCGATCCTCCTGTCACAACCTCCTAAGGACTGGGATTACAGGTGTGCACCACTCCCGGTAAGTAGTGATTTTTATTTCTTAGAAATCCTAATTTCCAACAAATATAATTGTAAGAAGCAAGTAGTCATCCTTATGTAAACTGTATCAGGGCTTAATAAATTCTTGGGAGATGCAATTTTCTCAATATTTTTGATTTTATTAATTTCCCATAGTTTATGATTTCCTGCCCTTTGTAGCAATTGCTCCTCCTGGAAAGGATTTTTTTTTTTTTATACTAGGGATGGAACCCAGGGACATTCTACCTCTGAGCTACACTCCTGGCCCTATTTTATTTTTTTTTGAAACATGGTCTCACTAGGTTGCTGAGGATCTCACTAATTGCCGAGGCTGTCCTTGAACCTGCGATCCTCCTGACTCAGTCTCCCAAGTACTGGGTTTACAGGTGTGCACCACCATGCCAGGCTTGGAAAGGATTTTTTATTTGAAAGTCTTTCCTAAAGGAATGGATTTGTGGGTGGACTTCTCCCTATCTTTATTTCTAGAGATTAAACAACAACAACAACAACAACAAACTTAAGAAAACCCTTCACGTTTGTCAGCGCTGCAGAAGGGCAAGGCATCTTGGGTAACGTGTCAGGGAGGGGCAATCTCATGGCTGTGGGTGTCGAGGAAGGGCTCAGCAGGCTTTATGTGACCTGTCTCTTGACAAGCTGTCCCAAGTGGCCAGGGCGAGTCCCAGCCCAGAGGATGAAACTCCACTTCTTAGCACAGTGAGCCACACAATTATGCTGCTTACAACCCGATCACCAGGCAGAAAGCCCACACTCCCCATACATTTCTGCTCTTAGATTGACGTTTCTGCTTTTAACTAGGACGGAAAACATGAGTTTGTGTAAGGTAGGATTATAGTAGCTCCATATCTGCATTTTCCTCCAGTGCAGCCTGTTTGATATTTAGTTGCTTCACATCTGACGCAGGTTTTTCAAGAGTGACACCATTTGACAGATAAAGAAAAGTCTGCTCTGACTGTTTCAAAGGCGAGCATAAGGAAGACTTTCATTTTGAACATAAGATGGAAAACTGTCATGAATGGATCAGCGAATTAAACATAACTAAACCTGTAGCGTTAGTCAGCTAAACGCACTTCTGCTCGGTACTGGACAACTAATAGGCCTGGAAGGCGTACGATTTTAAGCAGTATTAATGTACTGGGTTGAGTTTCAGTTCATTCAAAGCACAAATGAGAAAGGAAAGGGGCCGGTCTCGCATTTAGAGGGGCGCTAATAAGAGAAAGGGTAGGAACGTTCTTTTCTTTTTGACAACTGGGAAATCTATCAGAAGTAAGTAATATAAATAGAAAAAATGTTGAGCCCTTTTTCCGTCTCATCGGCACTGGGACACTCAGGAGCCCCCTCGCCCAGTCGTGTGGCTCCTCTCAGAGCTTGTCTTAGGGGCCTCGGGCCCGCCTCCTACTGGCTAGCCCGCGGTGTCTTCAGGTCCAGCAGAGCTCTCACACTCGCAGATTCTGTGCTCTGTTAGGTGAGGCGGTCACCAAGGACTGTCTGGGCTCTGGAAAGGAGGATGCAGACCCCATCACTTGATGGGAAGTGTCCCGACCATGTCGTAGAAACAGCGAATTGGGTGGGGGTGCTGCTGTGACCATCTTGGGGTGCAACCCACCACAGCAATGGTCTCTTCTCACGGAACAGCTAGTGGATTGGGTGATCACGTGATTATATAAGCAAGAGTAACTCATATTATGTTGGAGGGTAAACAGAGGGTTCTGGGAGTCTAGTGGGGCCACTTGAGTCCGCAGGAGAGCTGGGGTAGCAGCGGCACCTCGGGATCTAGAAGGGCTTCCCCGGGCTACAGGACAGGAGGAGGTCTGACCCGAGGCCAGGAGGAGGAGCAGGCCACCTCACTGCCGGTGTGGCAGGGGATGGGGTCTTGAGGGACATGGAGGAGGCAAGGCAGGAAATGTGGGTCTGGGCAAGTCATGACAGAGTTTGTATGACATTATGTAGATACTATAAAACTGTCAGGGCTTTTGGGTAATTTTTATTGAGGCGACATTCACAAAACATTGAATTACTTATTTTACAGTGCACGTTTGGTACGTTTGCTTTGTCTCATGGCCCCTCTCGCTCCAGTTCCCCAGACTCCCGAGGCGGCTGCTTCCCTCCTCCACCCCGGCAGCTGCCGGTCTGCTTTCTGTCTCTGTGGGTTTTCCTGTCCTGGAGGTTTCAGATGAGTGAAATCATATGTGACTGTTTTCCTTTACTGAGCATAATATTCTCAAGGTTCATCCATGTTGTAGCATGGATCACGTCTTCCTTTTTATGATCCAGTAATATTCCATTATGGATAATCCACATTTCATCGCATATTTACCTGTTAATAGACATTTGGGGAGTTTCCACATTTTGGCTCTTGTCACTGGTGTTGCTATAAACAGTGGTGACCAGGATTTCTGTTTTAGGTTCTCTTTGGGAATACAACTAGTAATGTAATTGCCAATTTGGCAATTGTATGTTTGGCTTTTTACTGTGCTCCACAGTAGTTGGCTCATTTTATTCCCCCCACCCCGCCTTTCCTGTAGGGTGCATCGAAGATTTCTGAACAGAGGTGAACTGGTTCTATCCTTTGGGGACAGGTCCAGGGGGCGAGAGTTGGGACAGGGCGGCCACATGGCCGGGAGGCAGCTGCAAAGGCTCTTCAGCTGGGGGCTGGATTTTTTTCGAGCCCACTTTCCTGGTCTGCGCAGTAGGAAGGAAGGAGCTGGGGAGAGGCTCAGCTATCAGCGAATCGCCCAGATGGGCACAGTGTGCCTCACTCAACCTTTGTCCTTATCCTGGCTGCCCATCTTCCTCCAAGGACCCATCCCCGCCTGTCTGCTGCAGCGACAGCCTACCAGCCGGCCCCTGCTGCCTGTCCTCGCCCCACATGGTCCCTTGCATTTCCTCTCCTCCCTCTCGGGGCTCCTGCTGTCCTGACCCTGGTTCAGGTTTGGTGTGTTCTGTCCCTGCTGTCCCCATTGGGGTAGACAGGGCAGCCTCCTGCTGGGGGCTTGGACGGAGAGGCCCTGGACGTGACACTGTGTGTAGGGTGTCTGCTCTGTCTCAGGTCTCCGTAGCACAGGTCGGTCCTGTGGGAAGCGCATGGCTGTCGGGGCCAGCACCTGTGCACCCAGAGGCCAGCGGGGGAGCAGCGTGTCCTACGCAGGGGTCCAGTTCTCAGCCCCACACTGCGGTGTCGGCCAAGGTTCTCAGTTGAAA
This sequence comes from Glis glis, assembly GCA_004027185.1. Classification (NCBI taxonomy): domain Eukaryota; kingdom Metazoa; phylum Chordata; class Mammalia; order Rodentia; family Gliridae; genus Glis; species Glis glis. The sequence continues at coordinate 22,227 of PVJS01013520.1, read as the reverse complement.
ACTGTGGGAACTATGACTATTCTAAGATTTAAAAAGAACGGGGCTTTGTGGGGAAGGTACAGGCGGTTCCCAAGCCTGACCAGAGGGGGCAAGACAGGACCTAGAAGGGCCCGAGCCCAGGGCCTAGCCAGCCTGAGCGAGAAACCCACAGAGGCCCTGCGGGGCTGGGATGGGGGTTAGCCAGGACCTCGGCCAGCCTCCCACCTGCTCCACACAGAATGCTCTAGAAAAGCCCCAGCCTTTGCTCCGGGCTGCTGGTAGGGTGGGGAGGGGCCAGAGCTCCAGCCTGGACAGGTGGATGTGGATCTAGAAGCTGACAAGGGCGGGGTGGAGAGGAGCAGAGAGGAGGACTCTCACTACGGTGCTCTCGCAGTTGTCTCAGAACGCGCTGTCCCAGGTCTGAGGGCTCCCTTTGGGAAGGAAACAGTCCCGGAGAGGACACAAGTCACTCCCCTTCCGTAGACTCACCCTGCTAGGTGGAGGAGGCGACAGATGCTTTGGTCCTCTAGGCCTGCGGGTGGGTGTGGATCTGCAAGAAGTGAGCGGGAGCAGCAATGTTGTAAGATCGGGTTGTGTAGTTCAGCCAGCTCGGCGGGCAACGTTAGTCACTGTGTTGATAGTCTGCCCAAAGGGAACGCCGGAATATAAACAACAGGGTAATGCTAGAAAATCAAACAAGAACCTCAGATGACCTATGATCCAGGGTCACAGAACCAGCGCCAAGGAGAGGCCTCGTTAACGCCGTCCGCGGCCTCCGCTGACCCAGCCTCGCCTGTCTGCACACCAGGATCTCAGGGAAGCCCTGGAGGCTCGGCCAGCGGGCCCGCTGTGTGGGCAGTGTTGGGGTGTCCAGCTGGGCTCCACACAGGAAGCAGACAGACCTGATGAGAACGGCGAGCCCACAGGGAGGAGAGAGGCAATGTTAAGGTGAGTATCCAGCGATGACTCTGCTGTCCCCGCCCTGTTTCCTGAGTGCTTACTCTGTGCTGGGCACTGTCCTGTGTATCACCACCACCCACTGGGGTAAGCACTACTGACTTTCCCATTTCTTAGAGGGAAACTGAGTCAAGGCAGACTTCCGAGCCTACACAGGTAGGTAGGAGTCAAGGGACAGTGACCTCTGGGGCTTGGGTCTGAGCTGCTAGGCGGCCCGCAGGGTGGACTGTATGGGATGCAGCGGTGGGATGCGAGGTAGATTCCCCGTCATTCCGGGTGGTCTGGCGAAGGACTCCTGCAGACAGCAGGGTCTGCTCTTGCGCTGACTGCTTCCTCTGGAGTTGCTGGGATTCTCTTGACCTCATCTGATGCAGGTGGCCCGTGCTGGCGCTTTCTGCAGAGGGCTCCTCTTTTACCGGTCTCACGGAACCCCAAATGGACGCTGGCTCCTCGTGCCTGCTCTTCCCATTGTTCCTAGTGGCTTCTGCGGGCAAGAGTACACCTAATGTTTACAAGGCTTCTGACAGCACTCGGGCGGCGCGAAGGGAGTAAACCCACTTCTCAGTTTCTAACTTTCCGAGCCCAAGTATGTCGAGCAGATGGGGCGCGCTCAGGGTGGCATGGCCGTAGACTAGCCCGGGCGTTTAGGCCAGTTTGTGTTCACCTCCACATGATTGACTAAGTAGACAAATACCCTGGGGACGATTTCTTGGGAAACAAAAATGTGTTCGTTTGGGGAAAACATCTGGAAGAGGCAGAGCTCACAGGCTCGGGAGGTGGGAAAGGTGTTTGCGCCCTCGCACGCCTCCCTCTCTCCCTCCCTGACCACTCTTCCTAGGAGACTGGGACGCCATAGGTCTGTTTTCTCCTGACGACGGTGTGGGGAGTGAGGAGCGCTAGATCGAAGCACTGCCTCCGCCGCGAGGAGTGCCCAATCTCGTTAGAAGCAGAAAACCCTCGCATCTGAAGTATTAAAATGTGTGCGAATCGTGCAGACAATAAATGCTGTGGACTTTGAGGGCATGGAAGAGCTTCCTAATGGAGCGAGCTATTGATCCGGACCGTGAAGGATGGGATGGTCTGGCTACTAAGTGAGCAGGCAGATGGGGCTTCCAGGAAAGGCGGGCGCGGGACGCGCAGGAGGACACCTGGGGAGGCCACTGGTGTACACGGAGCGGGCCACCGCCTCTGGGGCAGGAAAGGGCCTCTCCCGCTCAGAAGGTCTATAGGAAACGAAAGTCGCGTCAGGCATGACAGCAACTGTGTAAACAAGGAGACCCGTGCGGTCACCGTTGTCTCCGCTGTGATTCAGGGATGAGCCGTGTCGAGGCCAGGCAGGAGCCATGGGGAGAGGAAGCGGTACATGAAAGAGACAGTTGAAGGAAACACACCGCAGGAGTGACTGGCGATCAGATAAAAAGTAAGACATTTTAATTTAAAAAAATTGTTGAATGCTTACAGTGTATGAAGTACTTTGTTAATGATGTTGAGATTTGACCTCCGCCCTTGTGAAGCTGGCAGTCGCATAATTGGGACGAGATAAACACACACAAAAGTTCATGGAATCAGGTCTTTGATGGGAAGGCCACGTGCTACTGTGGAGAGTGCAGGTGGCGGGAGCTGCCTGGGAGCTGCTCTCTGCTTCTGGTCCTGTGGATCAGGAAGTGGGTGGGGACACGAGGCTGCAGGGGGGGGGGCTGTCGAGGGGCAGCCGCAGGTTTGAAGGCTATCCTTGGGGAGGATAAGTCCTTTGAAAATTTGTTGGGAGACAACCCCAGGGCTGAACCTTGAGCATGTCCCTAGCAAAGAGGGGCCGGGGAGAGAGGGTCATTTGAAGGGTGCTCTGCTCCGAGGCTGGGGGTCTTAGGAATGAACGTGGCCGTCGGGCTTCATGAAGGTCCAGGGGAAGGGGCGCTGGGCAAAGACCTGGGGCTGCAGACTTCGGAGGCTGCGTCCTCATAGCTAGCCTGCTGGCGAGGAGCACAGATGAGAAACCCAACATTTGTTTGCAAACTTATGGAGACCAGTGTCCTCTGTGCACACCGTTGCGACCGTGCATGGCGCATGTGGAACATGACGATCGTTAATCTAGCAGCTGTCTGCGAGGGCGAGGGAAACGCAGAGCAGAGCATTTACTCAGATGGGCTTAGTGTCGGCAGTCAAGGGGGAACCGGATAGCAAGCCGTGCTGATGTGGAGGCACAGAGACAGGAAGCGTTTCTTGCTTCCAGCTCAGGAAGATCAGCGCGTAGGAGAGGGAAGGGGGCGAAAGGGCTGGAGACCGGGACGTGCTGGAGACAGAGTTGAGTTGGCTCTGTCAGGCCGCTGGGGTTTGAATGTGTATAGATGGTGGGATAAGTATTGAGATCTGAAGGGGCAAGACACTTAGGGTTAAACAGAATGAGACGTGCGTGAGCGCAAGGTGAGTAGGTGTGTGAAAGACCAGAAGGGGCAAGCAGGCAGAGAGAGATGGTCTTCAGCTGCGGCAGTCTTTAGTAAGCAAGCAGCGTGGGGTCCGTACGCATGCGTCGCCCTGGGACTTTGTTGCTTATCATGCATGTTAGATACGTCTCACATCCGCTCCACGTAGGATCAGAACACCGACCCCCACCAGTCAGTCCAATTCGCCTTTCCTAAATTGGCCGGGTGCAGAGGTGCGGCAGGCAGCCGTCTGTGCCCGCCTCGTGTGATGGCGGCAGCCGTCCACCCGCTGCGTGTGTTGATGGTCCGTCTGCTCTTATTGCTGAGTCATATTTCACCGTGGGTGCACTATATTTGTTTATTCATCAGTTGATGGGCATTTGGGCTCTTTCCAGGTTTGCCTATTATGAAAAATGCTATTATGAGCATTCACATAAAAGTTTTCATGTGGACATATTTCTTCATTTTTCTTGGGTAGATGCCTAGTGGTGGGAGTGATGGGTCTCTTGGTAAGTGCATGTTTAACTTAATAAGAAACTGCCAAAACTGCTTCTATTTTCTACATCTAGCAGTAATGGATGTGTGTTATTTCCTCAGGTTAGCTAGAGGTTTATGAATTGTATTGATCTTTCAGAGAATCATTTCTTGGCTCTTCATTGATTTTTACCTATCGCTTGCCTGTTGTCCATTTCGTTGATTTCTGTACTATCTTAATGATCTCTTTCCCTCTTCCTTTGGGTTTGATTTGTCCTTTTCCTCACTTTTTCAAGTGGAACATTATATCAATTATGGACTTTCGTCTGTTCTAATATAAGATTTTAAGCTGGGCGTGGTGGCATATGCTTGTAATCCCAGTACTTGGGAGGCTGAGACAGGAGGATCGCAGGTTCGCGGCCAGCCTCAGCTACTTAGTGAGGCCCTCCACAACTTAGTGAGACCCTGTTTCAAAATAAAGAATAAAAAAATAGGGCTTGGTGTGTAGCTCAGAGGTAGAATGCCCCTGGGTCCAATCTCCAGTACTGCAAAAAATAATAATAATAAGATTTTATTGATGAATTTCCCTCTAAGTACTATATAAACTGCATCTCACAAATTTCGATATGTAATTTTCATTTTCATTTCGTTCAAGATATATTTTCCTTTGACCTGTTGGATATTATAAGTATATTGTACCATTTTCACATATTTGGAGATATACCAGAACATTTCTTTCTGCTTTAACTTAAAAATTGATTCCACCATGGACAGAGAATATACTCTTTATGATTTCATTCTTTTACAATGTACGGAGACTCGCTCTATGGCCCAGCGTGGTTTACCAGTTGATTATCCCACACGCGTTGAAAGCGGTATGCGCTGTCGTGCCGGGTGAAGTGCTTCCCAGTCATCACTGTGCGATAGAGTTCTCAGTCTTCTGTATCCGTCCTGGTTTTCCGTCTACTTGTTCTGTGACTTATGGACACAGGAGTCGTGAAATATCTAACTATCATTATTTATCTATTTTTCTTCCAACTCTGTTTTTACCTAATGTATTTGGAGCTCTATTGTTAGATGTGCATATGCCTAAATTATTATATATGCTAATAATGCTGTATTATTAGATATGCTACAAATGCTATCAGCATTTTATTATGAAGTATACCTCTCTATCTTGAGTAATATCTTTAGCTTAAAAATTATCTGTCTGATATGAATGTAGACTCTTCAGCTCTCTTATGTGTACAATTTGTATGCCCTTCTAAACTCTTACCATCTGTCTTGATATCTTTGAATTTGAGTCGTGTCATATGTAGACTGCGCAGAGTGAGATTTTGCTTTTAGATATATACTGACAATCTCTGCCTTATGATTGGAGTGGCTAGTAAATCTATATTTAACGTAACTATTGATATGGTTGGGCTCATGTCTGCCATTTTGCTCTCCTGTTCTCTGTCTTTTATGTTAAATATTTAAGTAGAGCATTTTAATATTGATTTCTTGGCTGTATTTCTTTGTGCACTTTTAAAATTATTTTGTGGTTCCTCTAGGGCTTACATAGGTATTTTTAACTTATCACAATCTATTTCAAATTAACAATGACTTTCTTCTGGTAAAATATAGGCACTTTGCCCTGGTATAGCTTCATTTTACCTCTATCCCCGTGCTATTGTTCATACACACATGTGCGTGCACATACACACACATATATGTATATGAACCCTCTCTGTATAACATTACAATTGAAATATGTATACGTATATACATATATGCTGATATACATACATTCCCTATGCTTAAATATAGCAACACAATATTATAATTTTTACTTTAACTACTCATATTTCTATACAAACATTTACCTTTTCTGGTGTAGGTTTTTTTTTTTTTGAGGTGCTGGGGATTGAACCCTGGAGCATTCTACCTCCGAACTATACACCCAGCCCTATTTCTTATTCTTTATTTTGAAACAGGGCCTCACTATGTTGTGGAGGACCTCACTAAGTAGCTAATGCTGGCTGCAAACCTGTGATCCTCCTGTCTCAGCCTTCTAAGTACTGGGATTACAAGCGTGCGCCACCACGCCTGGTTTCTGGTGTGTTTTATACTTTCCCATGGATCCATTTACTATATGGTATCCATTCCCTTCATCCTAGAGGAATTCCTATATCATTATTACTTATAGTGACGTTCCAATAGCAACAAATTCTATCAGCTTTTGTACATATAGAAATGTCTGAATTTCATTATATTTGAATGATAATTTAACTGGGTATAGAATTCTTGGTTGAGAGTTTAATTCTTTTTGTATTTTAATTTTATCATTCGAATGTCTTCTTGTCACCATTGTTTCTGGTAAGAAATTAAATTGTATCTTTGCTCCTCTGTATGTGATACAACATTTATTTTTTGCTGCTTCCAAGATTTTCTCTTTATCTTTGACTTTTATCAATTTAACTCTAAGGTGTCTAGGTGTGTTTTCCTATTGTTAATCCTACTTGGATATGGTGAGTCTCTTAGATCTTTATGCTAGTGTTTTTTTCTACCAAATTGGGAAGTTTTTATACATTATTTCTTTAATTAATTGTTTTCTAGCCAGGCGTGGTGGCACACTCCTGTAATCCCAGTACTTGGGAGGCTGAGGCAGGAGGATTGCAGGTTCGAGAACAGCCTCAGCAACATAGCAAGACTTTCAGCAACTTAGACCCTGTTCCAAGTAAAAAAATAAAATAAAATAGGGCTGGAGGTGTAGCTCAGAGGTAGAATGCCCCTGTGTTCAATTTCCAGTATAATAATAATAATAATAATAATAATAATAGCTTTCTTTTTCTGTCTTCTACTTCTCAAAGTCTAATTGCATGTATGTTGGTTTGCATAACTTTTTACCACAAGTGCTGAGCCTCTATTCATTTTTCTTTATTTTTTTCCCCTGATCTTTGGGTTGAATATTTTCAACTAATCCTTCTTGAAGTTTATTGATTTTTTTTATTCAGCCACCTCATATCTGCTGTGGAGCCTATTTAGTAAAATTTTTATTTCAGTTATTATACTTTTCAGCTCTAGAATTTCTGTTTTGTTCTATTTCATAATTTACAAGTTTTTTGTCCTGTTTCCTTTCTATTCACTCAAGCTTAGCACATTTTCCTTTAGTCCTTTAAACCTATTTTCTTTTGAAAAAATTTCAGAAGATTTTTTTTTAAATTTACAATTGCTTTAAAAATCTTTTAAAGTCCACAAAATTCAGTTTCTGGTCCCACCTGTAGTTACTTTATATTGATCGGTTTTTTATTTTCCCTGAGTATGGGTTATACTTTTATTTTCTTTTTGAATGTCTTATATTTCACACTTGAAAACCAAAATATTTAGATAACACGTTAAAATGACTATGGGGTCTCATTTGTTCCTTTGAGTATTTAGGCAATTAACGTTTCTGGATTCAAACTACAAAGTGTCTCCTCTTAGTATACAGCCATTAATACTGCTGCTTAGCTTTTTCTTTTATTTTTAGCCTAGCTCCCTGGTGGGTCTTCCAGTGCCTGCGTAGTTTGCAGTGAGCCAATGATGTGAGTAGAGTTTATGCCCCGACACTGAGGCCAGTAGGGCTCTGTTCCCTGCCTCCTGAGCTGTGTGATTGAGGAATGCATCCAAAGCCACAGCAACTGCACAGTGTCCCATGCTTGTAGCTTTTGCAGACCTCCCAGGATCTCCCATATGCACCTGTAGTTAGCAGTCAGACACTGATGTGGCAGTGCATTCTGGATATCACACCTGACCCATAGTAGCTCTTATTTGGGTTTAGACTGTGACTGGCTGAGAAGAGCTTTCCAGTGCTGTCCGGTAGCGCACACATGCTTCTCTGGCTGAGAGAGCTTGTGCCATCACAGCAGGAATAAGTGAGCATGTTGATACCCCCTCTTCTCATGAAAGGTCACTTGTCTATTTTGAGAATGAAGAGGAAAGAGTATGGATTTATTTTTTCTAAGCCTATGGATACAACTGTTCAGACAGTGGGAAAGGAGGAATTTGGATAACCCAATTGGAAATGTTAATCTAGATCAGTAAATGGTTCTGTCACCCTAAAGAAGTAAAAAATGAACTACAGGCTGTTCCTCAACTCACAGTAGGGTTATGTACCATTGTAAGTTGAAATATAAGCCGCAAATGCACTAGATTTACCTAATCTACTGATGTGGCTTAGCAACACCACGCACTGCAGAGTGGGCTGTTGACCTCATGATCATGTGGTCAGCTGACAGCTGTGGCTTGCTGCTGTGGCCCAGCACTTCAAGAGATGATCAGGTATGGCCTGGATCTTATATGTCTCCTAAAGCTCATAAGGCTTGGTGCTCAGCTGTGGACACCATTGGGAGGTGGTAGACACTAGGAGGTGGGGCCTGGTGGAAGGGAGTTAGGTCATTAGGGATATGCCATTGAAGGCGATACTGGGTCCCTGGCCCCTTCTCTTTCTCTTTGCTTCCCAGGTGCCATGAGGTGAGCAGCCTCCTCTACCTCATGCTTCCCGCCACGACGCTCTGCCTTGCCACAGGCCCAAAGGCAACTGACTGAGCGACCATGGACTGAAACCCTGAATCCCTGAACCAGCATAGCTCTTCCGTCCTTCAGGAGCTGATTTTCTCAGGTATGTTGTCGCAGCGATGGAAAGCTGACGAACCCAGGATTGCATTGCACATTGATGGCCCCAGAAAGACCAAAATTCAAAGCAGTTTCCATTAAACGAATATCATTTTGCACCATTGTAAAGCCCCAAATCATATTTGGAACCATTGTAAGTGGGGGACTGCCTGTATTACGCAGGTGACACCGGCGATGGCACACAAACTTGCCGTGCAGGTGGGTGTGTAAGTTTGTGAGCACGCGCAAGGTGGCACACAGACCGTTTGCCTGAAGTTTTGCACTGGCTTGTGACGGTGAGAAGTCATTTCTCATCTTAGCAGTTTCTTCACTTCCCCTAGGAGATGGGATCTGATGATATCTGAAGACCTGCACAAGGACACGCTCTGCCAGTTCTAGTAATCTGCGTGGGGAATATCGATCCCCAGCTCGCAGCGTCTTGGATTGATGGTTTCTCTGGCGTGTGCTTAGGGAAGGCTGTCCCGCAGTGAACTGGCTAGACTGGTTCATGATGGGATATTTTTGCTGCACTCGTGATCAAAGTGGAGATTCAGCTGAGCCCTCTGTTGCAGGTGACTTCTTCTTGGGGTAATTCCTCCCTGGCATGAAGGGCACTGTGACGACATTGTGGTGCAGTCACACGCTTCACCTGGAAGTGGACAGGGAGCCCCAGGTGGGAGGAGCCACGTGATGGGACCTGAAAGGTTCACTTGGTCAGGATTATCTTCCAGGGGCTCTCGTACCTGGAATTCTACCCTGATGAGCTGCTTCCATGGGGCGAAGGCGTTATATTTCCAGGTTCATCTTCAAACACTCAATGCTTCCAGGAAATGATGGTGAAATGTACCCTGGACATGTCGTGGGGTGTGTTTGTGGGACTGTGTTTGGCAGCACTGCACCACTGGTGACCAGGGTGCTGCGGGCAGGGAGGGGACCGCCATTGCCGGATGCGTGTCCACTGTGACGTCCACTGCCAAGCTCTGACAGCCCACCACCGGCAGCCACTTCTCTGCTCTCTACTCATTCAGGCTATCTACATTTAATATGGGGAGGGGGCTTATTTTAAGGAACTGGAGAACTCATGAAAGCCAAAGGCAGGAAATGAAGGATGGTTGGGTTGCCTGCGAGCTGGAAACGGGGACGAATGGTCAGGAGTCAGGGCTGTGTGGCGTCCCTCTCATTTGATGGACTGGCTTCCTTTGCTTAGAGATGGGCCTGCCCAGCCCCGTCTGAGCTCCAGCTCTAGCACCCGCCACACTGCCCACCTCCTTCTACAGTGTTTGGCCTGAATTTCTAAGAGAAGTGCTCAATGTGGTCTGGGAAGAGTCCTTTGTACTTGTGATCCTCTAAGCAGCTGTGCCTGATGCTGGGGCCACAGAGACTAGCTGGGATCCCAGACTCGAGCAGGGAGGGGCTTGGTTGTCTCTAGGACAGATAAAGAACTATTCTGATGACATCATTCATGTGCACAAAAAATCCTGAAAAAGCCCTGTTTCCTACAAGCCTCTGCCGTGTGGCCCTCGTGTCCTGTCTGCTGCCTCCCCTGGTCCTCCACACCCCAGCCAGGCCTCCTGGCTGTTCCATGCAGCCTGCCTCCCCTGTCTCAGGACAGCACACTCCCTATCCGCGGGCTCAGAGCGCCTTCTCTCCCAGTGACCTGCGAGTCTTCCTCCCTCAACCTTCTGGGTTTTGCCCAAGGTCACCTTCTCTGCGAGGCCCCTGAGCATGGCATCCTGTGTGGGAGGTGGGGAGAGGCGCTCGGCTCCTCAGGGCTGGGCTTCGGCGGTGCCTCATCCAGGTCTGCTTGCAACAGCCAGATCAGACGAAGCCCCCACTGAGGGACATTTGATATTGTCAAGACTCTAAAGACCATGAAAGTCCCAGAAGGGCTGACGGGCTGTCACAGACCAGAGGAGCCATGATAAGTCACTAACAGGGTGAGCAGCCAGCAGGTAGATGAGGGTGGGGGAGGCAGGGAGATCTGAACTGAGTCTAGAGTTGGGGGAACTGCAGTGGCACTAGGTACCCGGGGTGATATGCGCCGAGTGGGGCAGGACGCTGGGCCTGGAGCCAGGGTACCGGGCACCAGTGGAGACGCGCGCCCAGCGGGCAGGATGCCGACGACAGGGGCCTGGAGCTGGGCCCTCGTTGCAAACCTGAAGCTGTCCTAAAGCAAATGTTTTATTTTAAACAAGCCTGTTTCAACACTTGACATTCCTTCATGCCGCTTCCCGGCTTCGTTTTTCTCATGGCTCGGATCTCAGTCTGAATGGAATACTGTTTGGGAATCCACTGGAACATGAGTTCCGCGGGCAGGGATCGCTGGGACTGGGCCTGTAATCAGCACCCAAGAATGTGAACGAGGATTCAGTCTGTTTTCTTAGCTGCCTTCAGGACCATCAGCTCTTGTTCCATCTGCCGGACCGCCCTTTCCAAGTCTGCAGCCCAATGATGGCCATTGTCGTGTGCGCTCCGTGCCACCTGTCGTGCCTGGACCCTCCCTCCCCATGTGGCACAGGCAACTCTCTCCTTCGACTGCTAGATCAAGCATCACCTCCTCGATGCCACTGCCTCCGGTCCCCAAACACAGACATAGCTTTGGCTCCCCTGGACTTCCTGGGGCCTTGTCCCCTCGGCCGCTGCTACCCCCATGCCCCTGCCTGGGCCCTGCTGGTGCTTTGTGTGTGGTGGCACTCAACCACGGCTGTTGGATAAAGCTGGAGGCTGATGGACAGACAGCGGGCCGCTGAGTGGTCTTTCCTGCAGAGCTGCCTGCTCATCGGTTATTACGTGGGTTTGGGGAGTAAAGGCCAAGGGCAAGTCAGCATGTTCTAGATGTTGAAAGGTAAAAAAAAATAGCAAATGGGAGCTGAAGACTGAAGACTCTGGCTAAGCGTTTTTAAAGGAGAGAAGGTGTGTTGTAAAGGTACTGAATCACTACTGAGGAGCCCAGAGGGAGTAACCAGATAAAGAAAATGCCAGGAGAGGGAAAACTTCCTGTTGTAAGGAGAACCTGCAGGTTATCTGGCTTCCTTTCAAAGGCTGTAAAACGTGTCAGAAGTGCCCACAGCGGAAGGACGGGGCCAGGCCAAACCCGCACACCCTGAAGTCAGGCACCGAGGCCCGCGTTAATGTGTAACCACCCCGTACAAGTCTTTGCAGAGCATCACAGGTCTGCGCCAGGTCTGAATATGACACGCGGTTTGTTACTTACTTATCAGGATTATTCCAGGGCTTAGGAGGCCTGCCAGGAGGTCACGTGAGCTGCAGAGAACATTCCTCTCGCCCAACCATGTGGAAAAGTCTATCTGTCCATAGCCCAGCGAACTGAAAGCAAATTCAGACCGGTGTACACGAGTTGATAAAAGGTGGATGGGCCCATCGCATTGCTCTTGTGAGGAGTCTGTAAAAGGAGACATGCAGACATCCCTCCTGGCCGGCTCGAAAGCCCAGGCCTTAGGGAGACCCCTTCCACTGGGCATGACTATGGGCAGTGACCGGGAAGGGGACCGGTCCTCCCTTTGTGGGGCTCCCCACGCCCTCCCTGGAGCCCCGCTACATCCTCCCCTGCAGCCACACAGGGAGGAACGCTTCACAGTTGGAGTGGGACACAGTCAACTTTGGACCAAGGAGCTGCAAACGGAGCCGAGGGGAAAGAGGCAGGCAGAAAGCAAAGGGGTGTTTGTTTTTTGCCCGAGTCCTCAGTGGGACACCGAAGCCCCACGCAGCCACCCAGCTGGCCCGCCACCACCCACCCTCAGCGCCAGCACAGCGCCAGACTTGGGAGGCGCTCAGTGGTGTTTTCTGAATAAGCGGCCTCAGCAGTGCGAAAGAGGCAGGGCACAAGCTCTGGGCGCCCCGGCACTCCACGGGTATTCCTCTCCGACACAGCACTTACCCAGTGTCAGTCACGCAGCCACACAGCCACGAGCGTCTGCGCTGGCCCCTTCCCCTCCAGAGTCAGGGAAGTCAGGCTCCGTGGAGGGAAGCACGGAGCCGGGTTGAGGACAGTGGGTTCCACCAGGTCAGACCCCAGGTCAGCAGGAAGGAGCCGCAAAGGACCCAAGAGAGAAGACGGAATCCAAGATGCCTAGCTGACCCTGAGTGCCGGTGTAAGTACTTTTTTTTTTAGTAAAAGTATGTTGTGAAATATTTGGAGCACAGTATACTATAAAATTATTTGTTGGTCCAGAATTCAAATTTAGCTGGTGCTGTGTATTTTCTTTTCATTTCTTTGCTGAATCCTGCAACCCTAGCTAGATGTGGTTCTTGGAGATGTGGTTTGGATGCGTGTCGGTAGCAGCTAGTCTTATGTAGAAAGGGATGGTTTCCAAGGCTACCGAGCCCTCGCCTTCAGTTAGTCACTCCACAAACACCTGCTGCTGGAAACTGGCGGGGCATGTCTGGGGTTGGCTGGGCAATCAGCGCGGCTCACGGCATCGTCACGTGGCTGTAGGATGACCCCGCGTGGTGACCACAGAAGACGTAAGCGTAGGTGCAGGTGGAAAGAACGGGTGGCCTTTGGACCTCAGTCCATCCACTCCATCATCCCCTTTCAATCCAGGCACAGTTGCCCACATGGGTGGACTTAGTCTAAAGTTCGGGGCTCTGCCCTTGACCCAGTTGAGAATGACTGGAGAGTTGAGGTAGTGACTTGAGCCCCTTCGTGTAACCCATAAAGCGCTAATGCTGAAAGGAAACACATCATTATTGGGTCCCTTATTTTGCAGGTGGGCAACTGAGACCACGGAGGTTAAAGGAAGTGCTCCCTGTGACTCTCACGCTCCTCCCCATCTCCCCGTCCCCAGTGACAGCTGGACTGGGGCCTGTGTTTGCGGCTGGAGTCCAGCTCTCCCTGGGCATTAGAGTTGCATTTGTAAAGCTACTGGTAGAAAGAAAAGACTTCTTGGAAAGGTACAAGGCCAGGCTAGCCATGAGAGGAGTCAGGTGACCACGGTGGCTGTGGCTGAGAAAGGACTCGGCCTTGTGGTGTATGAGCGCAACGTCGCCAGCAATGATAGCGGGCAGACGGGATCAGCTGCTTGGAAGTTGCTTAGTTAATCCAATAGGAAGAGTAAATTAGGCCCTGCCTTTCACAGGTCCCCAGACCCTGACAAAGTGACAACTCCAGCTGGCCGGTCAGATCTATCAGATTCATAAGTCCTACAGTTTGATGGGGACGGGCACCGGCTCCCGCGCCCTCCTGGACCTCGGGGCTGGAGCCTCCCTGTGCTCGGTACTTTTGCTGGGGACCCTGCACTGCTCTCTCACGGAGTGGCTTCTGTTCCTGGTGGTAGTTTTGCGAATTGCGTTCATGTGCGACTCACTCCTGGCGAGTCTGGAGACCCACGTACCCGTCACAATGTCGTCACCGGATACCTCCGCTCTCAGTTTGTGATGACAAGTCTTGCAGCTCCTGTAGGTTGAGAGTCCAGCGTGTATTTCCTAACTGCAGGAAGCCACGCCAGCTCTTCTGTGACGCTCTCCTTAAGATTCTACCTGGAAAACTAACGGAATTACATTTTTCATACAGTGATATTCTTTTTCCTACTTTGAAGTGTTAGTTGGTGTATTGGTCAGATCAACAGAATTCACGAAATGAAGAAAGGAAGGGAGGGGGGAAAAAGGATGTATTAGATCAGCTCACAATGTAGTCCTGAATTTCAACCGCACGTGAAAAGTCAGAGGAATCAGCAGCTGGTCGGGCGGTCTAAGAGCTGGAGCCCCAGGATCGAAGCAACCACCAATTCAGTCCAGTCCAAGATGCGGAGACAAGGAAACTCCTTGGAGTTGGAGCCCCAGGATCGAAGCAACCACCAATTCAGTCCAGTCCAAGATGTGAAGACAAGGAAACTCCTTGGAGAAATGACAGCGAAGCTTCAGTTCGAAGGTTGGAGGCCAAGGATCCCAGACGAGAGAAGAAGATCAAGAAGCTCCTCAAGGAAACGGCAAAATTGCAGACTGACGATCTCAAACGAGAGCAGATGCGTTCTCTTCAGGAAGAGTCGCGGCTCCTTCTACCCGGCTTTCTCCTTCTTTTCTCCAAGTCCTGCACCTATCAGAACCCTGCTACCCACATTTAGGGCAGGACTTCCGGTCCAATCCGCTGTTACACAACCAAAGTCACATGATCTGGGGTGAGTCAAGTTGACAAACCAGACCAACTATCACAGTTGGGATTGAAGGAACAACTTGCGACTGTTTGCTGGGACATAAAACCGACAGAGTGTCAGTGGCATTTGGCTGAAGGGAAAGGACAGAGTGAGCATAGAGGCTGCATTATGTTGGATCTGTTGGTTTTACTCATTTTAAGAAAGAATTATATTTCATCTACCGCGATGCTGTTTGCATATCAATTTCCTTAACAAAATAACAAAGCTCTTGAAAACACTGTTTCTTCAGACTGTGTGATCATAGTCACTTAGAAAGGTTGGGAACCACCGGCTTTGAACGGGAGAAGCAGATCTGGTGGGATGACCCAATTTTATTCAATCCAGCCAATCTGGTGTCTCAGGAAGGGTCTCACCTACAGCACAGACAGAAGGTGGAGGGGATGTTGGCTTCAGTCTCAAGAAACTTACAGTAGGGGGTCCGATAGGGAACATGAAACAGGCCAGAAAGAATTGAGACAGAAACGTGTCTGATGGGTGCACGAACAATTAAACAAAACAAACAAACAAGGTTGCAAAGGTCTGACTCGTATTCAAGGCAGGAGCCTGAGGAGCAGCGTGGGCCCAGGTCTAGTGTCTACCTCGGTTCTTGCTTCCTCATTGATTGTTTTGCTTGGGCACTGGGGATTGAACCCAGGGGCATTCTACATCTAAGTTACACCCCAGCCCTTTTTATTTTGAAACAGGGTCTTACTAAGTTGCTGAGGCTGGCAATCCTTCTGTCTCAGCCTCCTAAATCCTGGGATTACAGGCATGCCGCAGATTATGAGATTTAAAAATAAAATTCTAGGCTGGGCGTGGTGGCGCACGCTTGTAATCCCAGTACTTGGGAGGCTGAGACTGGAGGATCCGGGTTTGCGGCCAGCCTCAGCTACTTAGTGAGGCCCTCTGCAACTTAGTGAGACCCTGTTTCAAAATAAAAGAATTAAAAATAGGGCTGGAGGTGTAGTTTGGAGGTAGAATGTCCCTGGGTTCAATCCCCAGTACCACAAAAATAAAATAAAATAAAATAAAATTCTAGAGAGTAGCTGTTACCTCACCTTGGCAAAGTCGCTTCTCAGAGGCCCAAGCCAGCAGTTCTCTCTGCTGGTCTCCTGCAGGTCATTGGGTCATCACCGTAGCTCCCCCAGGCTCATCTTGATTCTTGTCGTTGATTTACAAATTGAAAGTAGTACCTGCTGGTTTAGAAGCGTCTACACAGATCCGACTGCAGAGGCAACATGTTGTCCGTCCTCTCCCACACCTCTTTAGGACCAGGTCAAGCTTTCTGAGCTCGATGTCATGGAAGCCAGCCTGCTTGTGTTTCTGTTTATTCCTTCTGATGCCATTGGAGTTTCTGAAATCAAAGCTTCGGTGGGACTTTCCTTTGGAATGTTCTGTTGGCCCCCCACACACTCCTTGAAGTCTGCAGCTGAGGGCCGGGGTCCTCTGCGGTCGCGCCTCTGGGCGGGGGAGCCCAGCCCGAGTGCGTGCGCACTGCCTGAGGCCCACAGCGGTGCTTGGTGCTTCGGCTGGGGACAGGGAGGCAGTGAGGATGGCCTGGGGCAGTGCCAGCAGTTTGCACACGTGGTCCACAATGTGGACACCAGGCTCCTTCCCCCCCAGGCTCTTCCTCCATTGAGAGGTGACCAGGTGGCTGCACAAGGTGGCGCAGGCGGCCCTGCCAGGGCGGGGAGGCTCCCCCGAGGCGAGGCGCACTGTCCTGGGTGGTGCCGCCTGGGGGTCTGCACGCTCCCTGCCGTGGGAAAAGGCTCTACACCTGTAGGTACCAGAGTGCTGGGGCTCGGTGGAGAAGGAGCAAGACAAAGGCCTTTTGGTGCAGCTACAGGTGTGTCTCATGCAAACCTGCGTGTGGGGCAGTTTCCAAGGGAATGGAAAGAGGGGCATGTGGTTAAAGGCACACGTGGAGGCTGAGTATAGGTAAGACGCAGATGCTGTGGAGTGCGTCTCTGTGTGTGTGCATCTGTGTGTGTTGTTGGCGTGCATCTGCGTCTCTGTGAGTCTGTGTATTTCTGGATGTTGTGTCTGTGCCTGTGTGTGTCTCAGTATGTATGTGTGCATCTGTGTGTCTTTATATCTGTGTGTGTTTCTGAGAGTCGTATTTGTGTGTGTGTCTCTGTGTGTGCATATGCGTGTATGTTTCTGTGTGACTGGGCTGCGTGTGTGTCTGTGTAACTGTATCTCAGCGTATGTACATCGGTGTGTGTGTCTGTATATCTGTGTGTGTCTCTGTACACATTTGTGTGTGTGTTTGTGTGTCTATGCATGTGTGTCCATGTGTATCTCTGTATCTCAGTGTGTGTGCATCTGTGTATGTCTGTGTATCTTTGTGTGTGTTTCTGTGTGTATCCCAGTGTGTATGCATTTGTGCATGTGTTTCTGCGTGTCTGGTGAGTGTGTGTGTATGTGTGTGTGTCTGTATGTGTGTTTGGTGCATGTGTTTCTATGTGTCTGGTGGGTGTGTTTCTGTGTGTTTGTGTTTGTGAGTGTGTGTGTCTGATGCTTGTGTGTGTGCGTGTGTGGTGCGTGTGTCTATGTGTCTGGCCTGCATGTGCATCTGGCATGTATGTTTCTGTGTCTGCGTCTGTGTGTGTGTGTGTGTGTGTGTGTGTGTGTCTGGCCTGTACGTGTGTCTGGAACGTGTGTTTTTGTGTGTCTATGGGTGTGTCTGCTGCCTGTGTTTCTGTGTGTGTGTGTCTGGCACATGTGTCTCTGTGTCTGTGTGTGTGCTCTGGGCATGTTCTCACCCAGCAGCCTGCCATGCACGGGCCGTGCGGGCGATGCTGGTTGTTGGTGGGAGTGTCAGCCGCCGCCGCGCAGCAGCCGCACGTGCGTCCACCTGCTCCGGGGAGTTTCTCGAGCGAGTTCGGCTCACCGCTGCTCCTCTTAGTTTCCCTTCGCTTAATTGCAGGTGATGATTCAAAAAAAAGCTTCACCTGTTTTCGCCGGGCTTTCATCTTCGCAGACAGAGCAGGTGGGGCTGGGCCTTGATCTGGGGTGTGCTGAGGGCCCGGTATTAAAGGGGCTGGATCACCCTCAGGCTCTGAGGGTTTTTTTGGGTTAAACTGATGAGCATGTGTAATAAACTGAAGCTTTGTTGTTTGGCAGATTTTCTGTATTTGTTATTCTTGTATGGTTAAGAGACGGGGGCATGCTGTCGTCCCTCTCCGCGGCTCGGCTTTGCCTTGGGATTTGTCATTGACTGGAACGGGCTTTGATTGTACAAATATTTTTATGTTTCTATTTCTTCAATAAAAGCCCTAAATCCAAGTATCCAAGTGTGTAGATCTCTAGACTTACAGTTGCGCGGAGTTTGCAGTGGGCTCCCGTGTCACCGGGCGGACTGTGACTCCCTGCGTCTCTGCAGTGTGAAGTCAGCGCCAGGCTGGCCCTCTCTGTGGGTGCTAGGCGTCCTTCACTTCTGCCTGCAGTTCCGTGGGCCTGGTTCTTTGGAGGTTTACTCTGTTCAGAGCAGGCGGAACGAATTCACTGACTATCCGCAGTGAACTGCCCTGGAACCGTGCACCCTGAGAAGCAGCATGTGTTAGAAAGGCGAGGCACCCCCCAAACCTAAGCTATCAAAGTTGCCAAAGCCAGCCTCAGACCGTGTGGCTGGAGGGGTAGACGTACCAGGCTCCTGCTTGCTATGTGGACCTCTGCTGCCCGGAGAACATGCCAGAACATACAGACAGGTGCGTGTGAGATGTGCGTGTGCATATTACTCGTGTTGGGACGGGAGGACGGAATCAAATGCTTTTTCTTTTCATTCCAATAGGCCGACTCTTAGCGTGCGGACAGAGTCATAGCACATCCAGGAAGCTCGTGCCGACTTTGTTCTTGGTCCCCGCTCCTCTCTGCCCGTACTTGCTAGAACGCTCCGCGCGCTCTCTGTAAATACAACAGCGCTCCCCTCCCCCGCACCCTGGCTCATTCCTGCAGTTTCATTCACTGCTGCGTTCAGTCTAATCATATCTCTTGGAAATAATACGAGGAACTTACGCTGTTTTACTCCATCAGATTTAATAAGTTTGGACGCTTTCCAAGAGCGAGGCATTAATCACACTTAAACCCAGGCCTTGATAGTTCATCCACCCGGAGTATTCGTGTCAGAGACATAAAACAATCCGCATTAATGCCCACAGTCCTCTCTGAATTGAGCACTTGCCTCGTGTTAATAAAACTTGCTTTGTACCGGGGGCTGGGGTGACGACTGGGGGTGGGGATTTTTACATCATGTAATGCGTTTTATGAGTGGATTTTCCTTTTTCCTATACTTCCTAAACCTGTGCAGAATTATACCCCTCCAAAAAAATACGCCCTAGTGAAGTTTGGAATAGAAGAGCCGGTCACACGTTGGCGGGTCTGGCGCCAGGTCCTTCCACCCGAGAGCTTGCTCTGCGTGGGGCTTCCACTCTGGACACACAGTGAAACTGGACATTGGTATTCGCCCATTTTCCAGTAGGTGGACTGGCGTGACAGTGCAGTCACCCCGCTCGAGGGTGGCGCTGGGGGGAGACAGACAAACAGCGAGGTAATGACACGCTCTTCATCACAGTACACGCTGCGTCTTGCTTCCGGTGTTTGGCTGATTCCTTACATGGAGAGTTTATGGCCTTATTTTGTAGTAGCAGAGTTGTTTTATTATTTAGTCAGATGGACACAATTCTTTGCTTCGTGTGTAGCTAAAGAGTCCACTGTGGACATGGAGAGAAGCTGGCTCGCGTGGGCACAGATGCCTGAGACAGACCCTGCCCGCGTGGGTGGTGCTGCTGGGAAGCACGGACTGCGGGTTGCCTGTGACTCTGTTCAGCGTGGTCACTGCGGCTGCCTGCCAGGTGTTAGAGGAATACCTGTTAGACCTTGCGCTTGGTCCTCAATGTTCTAGGAAACACAGGAGAGACCTTCCCCCTCAGTCTCGGATGCAGAGAGTCTGAACTCCGGCCAGGGCAATAGACTGGAGTTAGCAGCAAGCCACGGCCACGTGGCTAAGTGGAGGGTGCAGATGGCAAATCCAGGTTCTGAGAAGAGCTGGGCTGTGCTCAGGAACATCCAGTGGCCGGGAAGTGATTTGGGGAAAAATACGTGCTCCTTGCCATCTGACTCCTGAGTCCCTGCCCTCCTGCTCTGCTCTCAGTTCCCCGAGCCTTGCTGGGCCTCATGCAGGTTCTCAGGGGCTAACCCCTGCCCCTGCCACCCAGGGATTTTCTGGAAGCATGTCCATCTGAGTTTTATTTCACTGGATGGAAATTACAAGTGCAAGATCTTCAGTTCCCCTCTGAGGTGCAGTAAGCTACATGGATGGAAATGTGTTCCGATAAACACCACAGACACCGCCCGGTGCAGCAGGGGCCGCATCTCATCCTGCCGTGGTCCACTGGCGTTAGACAAGTGAGATGCTATACAATTGTTTTTGTTCCTCTTCTTTATAACCCACACTGAGAAGGAGTCTATCTTCAGTAAATGTGGCTCAGATACATATGGAATTGACTTGCTTCAACTGTGTAAACATCTAAAATTAGCAGCAGTCTAGCTTCCCCTGTTTGGAGCGTAGAATGTGTTCAGTCGGCGCCTTGATCTCCCGGTCATAAATAAACACACCGATGTGTGTTGGTGCATGTACAGACCCAGCACTCATTTGGGAAATAGACGTGAATCAGCAAGTCATGGTGAAGCTTGGTGGCGCGACTTACCACGCTGACGTTGATACTGGGGGGAGGGCTTGACTTTCCTAGGAAGTTTACAATTGTGTGCGGTAGTTCTGAGCTTTCCTGGAAAATATCTTAATTCACATGACATCAGACTGTGGAGTAAGTTGCACTGCATGATTCATTCCTTAAACATTACTTTAAGAAGTATTTATTGAATGCCTGCTATGAGCTGGCGGTCTTCCAGGTGCGAGGCGGGGACACTGGGCTCTCGCAGAGCCTGCGTTTCACTGTGGAGAGGGAGGCAGAAAGGAGCAATTTAAAAAGAAGCAGTCCAGTAGGACTGTGGGGTGCTGGGGAGACTGAGTGTGGAGAGAGGAGGTGCGGGGTCCACAGTGGGATGGCTGCTCTCAGTGATCCGAGAAGAACCTGCTGACGTGGGACATTGCAGAAAGACCCAGAAGCAGTGGGCAAATGAGCCTGGTGGCATCTAAGGGAAGAACACCCTAGGAGAGGCAGTGTCATGAGTGTGGACGTGGTGTTTTCAGGGAGCATCTCTTGTCTCCTTTCAGGATATCTTGTCTGTATATTTTTACCGTAACCAAAAATTTCACGTATAAATGAGTTGCTTTCCCAGTCAGATTTATAACTGTGGGAGAACTAGAACTGTATCTTAAAGGTAGCTCGCACCTTCATAACGGTTGGCCCATGTTGGGCCCATAACAAGCACCCGGAAAGTACATGTTAAATTCAATGAAATCTATGATTTAAAAAATTGAATTCACATTAATTATAATGTAATAGATAAGTAGACAACACGGGACATTTTTCCAATGAAAAGACCGAGCTATCTCAACCTTTCTTTTTCAAAAGTTGCCTCTCCATTAAGATTGTATGTAGTCTCATCGGGCTCCAGTGAGTAATTGAATACTGTCCAGGAAATGGTCTAATGCTGGCTATTTAATAGAATTTTTCTAACTATAGAACACCCAGAAGATTGAAGTCCTCTCCTCTGAGAGTCTACGGTTCAGGAGGACCGGATGGGCAATCATAGCTTCGCAACTGAGCACAGTGGCGCATGCGGTAAGCACATTAGAAGATAATTCCGAGTTCACCGTCATTGTATTAATCCTTTCACAGGGCAGATGTATATCAAAACATCACATTGCGCATCTTAAATATATGCAGCTTTATTTGCCCAGCAGATGCCCATAAAGCTAGGGGCTAAAAAAGGCCTGGTTGACTTTGTACTAGAGGTGTGCTCTGAAAAGGGATGCAGATGGACGATTGCAGGAGTACACATCTGGGGAGTCTGGAGGAGATCCACGGCCAGCCATGGTGAACCGAGAACCCTCGAGGGGAGATCCCAGCCTTAGCTGACATAGAGGCAGTCTGAGCACACGCGCGCGCATCTCTGCATTGTACTGTTACCACGCGTAGGATGATGTACCAGCAGGGTGGCGAGTGTAAAGGCCCCAACTCGGGCAGGTTCATAGGTGACTGAGAAACATCAAGAGGCCATTCCACTGAGTCCCCATAGCCTTGTCATCTGCACGACCTCTGTCGAAGCTGGATGTTGGATGATGGGGGCCAAAATCTGAGACCCAGTCTTAACACAGTTATGACGACATTTCTAAGCCTGAAGGAGATGGGAGGTGCACAAGGAAAGGGGATCCTCTTCTTGTTAACCGTGGCCAGAGTTGGACTCTGCCAGGTGGCTAGCTGGTGAAGTTTGTTCTTGGGGTGAAGGAAATCAGTGAGAACCCCACAACCTGAGGTGAAGTGCTGCCCCCCAGGCGGACGTGGGAGACACGCTTTCTTTTTCTTTTTTTTTTTTGCGGTACCGGGGATTGAACCCAGGGGCGTTCTACCTCCGCGCTACACCCCCGGCCCTATTTTTTTATACTTTATTTTGAAACCGGGTCTCACGAAGTTGCGGAGGGCCTC
>PVJS01013519.1:0-41932 GCA_004027185.1 Glis glis | reverse complement strand
AATAAAAATTTTAAAAGGGCCGGGGGTGTAGCTCAGAGGCAGAATGCCCCTGAGTTCCACCCCAGTACCAAAAAAAAATTCATGACCACGTGACAGTGCTCTGCAAAAGTGACCATGAAAACAATATTTAGAGCCAGGCGTGGTGGCGCATGCTTGTAATCCCAGTACTTGGGAGGCTGAGACAGGAGGATCACAGGTTTGAGACCAGCCTCAGCAACTTAGCAAGGCCCTCAGCAACCTAGCGAGACCCTGTTTCTAAACAAAAAATAAAAAATGGCTGGGGGATGTAGCTCAGAGGCAGAATGCCCCTGGGTTCCATCCCCAGTACCACACACGTGCAAACGCACACACATACACACAAAGATGCATAAGGACACAGTCCGCTTTTGTTTTGTTTTTTTTTTCCAATGGTACTATCACAGCCATCTTTTTTCAATTCACAAAAAATAATGCCCAACATGCATTTATCTATGTATCATCACCAACAGCACGTTGTTTTAATTCTACAAGTTCTATAATGTGTTGATATCCGGTAAGGCTGACTGCACCCCCTCCATTGATATTTTTCTCTGTTATTGTGTTATTTATTCTTTCCTGTTTGTTCTTCAAAATGAACCTTACAGTTAAGTTGCCTCGTTCCAGTGGAAAATGGAGAGGCCAGTGACTTTATTATTGGAAATGGTACTTTATTATTGGAATCGGAGACCAGTCCTCTAATTTCTTTGTTTTTCTTCCAGTCCTCTAATTTCTAATCTAAAGCAGCCTTTCTTTCCCTTCTACCGACTTGATCCTTGTGTCTGGTTCAACAAATGTTTGTTTGTTTGTTTGTTTGTTTGTTTGTTTGTTTGTTTTGATACTGGGTATTGAACACAGGGGCATTCTACCTTCGAGCTACACCCCCAGTCCTTTTTATTTTTTGTTTTGAAACAGGGTCTCACTAGATAGCTGAGAGTCTCACTATGCTGCTGAGGCTGTCCTCGACCCCACGATCCTCCTGTCTCAGCCTCCTGATTACTGGGGTTGCAGGCATGTATCACCAAGCCCAGCTTTCTTAGTGTACTTTTAAAGTATGAGTTTGCTAGGATGTGTCTAACTACTTTAACATTGAGCTCCATCAAAATAGGGACTCAGATCCTCCGGTGCCTCAAAAACTAAATGCTTCTGAACTAAATTTTCAAATATTTGCTCTCTTTTGTTTTTTAGTTTAATTCTTGAGGACTCTACATATATATATTTCCTTTGTCTTCTTTATCATTTATCTATAATCTTTTTCATAATTTTTACATTTCTGTTTTTTTTTTCTTTTTCTTTTCTTTTTTTATTTCTATCCTCAGTATCCTTATTGTGTTTTCTATTGGGTCTATTTTCTACTTTTGCAGTCTTGTCTTTATTTCTGAAATGGCTTTTGTCATTATTTCGTGTGTGTGTGTGTGTGTGTGTGTGTGTGTGTGTGTATGTGTGTGTGTTAGTTACTGAAGATTGAACTGAACCCAGGGGTATTCTACCACTGAGCCCCTGGCCCTTTTTTTATTTTTATTTTGCAACAAGTTCTCACTAAATTGCTGGGGGTCTTGCTAAGTTGCTGAGGCTGGCCTCGAAAATGTGATCCTCTTGTCTCAGCCTCCCAAGTCCTGGGATTATAGGTGTGTGCCACCACGCCCAACACCTTTTTCCTATTTTGATGTTAAGTGCTACCAATTTCTGTTTCACTTTTATTTTCTAACCATCTATTCCCTCGGGCTTTTATTATTATTATTATTATTATTATTATTATTATTGTTATCATCATCATTTGTGGCTTTTCTTTGTAGTTTCAGTTGTTTCATGAATTTTTAACATCCACATTCAAAAGGAAAGTTATCATTTTCATCTCATTTGTGGCAACAGTTGACTTCTGTGAGGTTTTGTACATGGAGTACTTTCAATGTACTTTTTCACAATATTTTTATTTTTATAATATTTGCTTTTATTCTTTTTTATTACACATATCTGAAACTTTGGACTTTTCTGGACCGCTTTTTAGCAGGTTTCTGTGGCGAGTCTTGAGGAAGAATTCGGGTAGACATTGTTCATGGTTGTTCTGTTCACGAGCGCCCCCTTCTGTTCCCACGGTGGAAGATGGATGGCACATCTCTGACTCAGAACCAAATGTAGCCGGGAAGGTTCTGAAGCCAGCCCTGAGTTCCAACCAGCCTCTCTGTCCCCGCCGGCCAATGTGACATGTGACCCTCCTCTGTGTTCAATGGGCCTCCTTCCCTTTGCTGAGACCTGCTGCTCGTGGCTGTCTGGAGCGTGTGCAGTACCTTGCAGACACCCTCTGTTCAACCTCAGTCCTGTTCAGAGATGCTCCAGCTCAGGGTAGAGCCCTATCCTGGGAGTGAGTATTCATGGAAGATTTCTGAGAAGGGGCTTTCCACCCCCAGCCCTCTGGCTGTTCTCTGTGGCCTCATCCCAGCTGTCATGAGGGTGTGCATGAGCAATGACCTTTGGCTACGCTCACACGTGATGCAGAATCTGAGAGCTTCTCTGTCCCCTGATGTCCCTGAAGGCATGCTGTGTATGTCTGCATGCGTGTATCTAGTCTGCATGTCTCTGTGTGTAGTCTTGTTTGTGTGTCTGCGTGTGTGTATCTAGTCTGCATGTCTCTGTGTGTAGTCCTGTTTGTATGTCTGTGTGCATGTATCTAGTCAGTACATCTCTGTGTGTAGTCTTGTAAATCCCATTGTGTATATACCACAGTTTTATGATCCATTCGTTTATGGACACCTGGGCTGGTTTCATAATTTGGCTGTTGTGAACTGTGCTGCTATAAACATGCATATGCAACTATCACTATAATATTCTGACTTCAATTCCTTTGGAAAGATGCCAATTTTCTATTCTACATATCTTCCAGGTTTCCACAAAAAGCACATTAAGGGCTTCAGGGACTCTGGGGTGAGCTGCAGCTCCCGTAAAAATAGACCTGTCTCTTGCAGGATGGATGTCTGCTGGGTCCCTGAGGCGTTTTCTGTCTCCTTGCCATCTCCACCAGGGTGGGAACCACCCCAAATCCTCTGTAGAACCAGCCTTGTAGGCTGGGCCTTGGTAAGTCAACATTTCCTAGGGTCAGTAGTTCCATGGAGCCAGGTGTGATGGTCCATACCTGTAATCCCAGTACTTGGGAGGCTGAGACAGGAGGATCACAGGTTTGAGACCAGCCTCAGCAATGTAGTGAGACTCTCAGCAACCTAGCGAGACCCTGTTTCAAAACAAAAAATAAAAAGCATTGGGGGGTGTAGCTTGATAGCTTGTAGGCACCATGATGCCAACCTCCTGTTGCCAGCAGTTAAACTGAATTTAAAATGCAGACCCATAAACAGAAAAACCAGTATGATTCCAATGTAGGCATGCCTGTGCTTGTACTGCATGTGGAAAAGGCAGATAAATAAAAGATCTTCGAGCCTCAAGCAGCACAGGGAAAGACAGGGCAGGTTACTCTCATTCTTTAAGTGTTCTAACCACACAAAACTAAGTCATACAGGGGAATGCATATGTTAATTAGATTTATTGAGCTATATTTACCCATATATCAAAGCATCGTGTTGTACCCTATATATGTATGCAATTATTGCCAGTTCAAAATAACAAATAGTTTTAAAGGAGAAACAAAGCAAATAACATTTTTAAAAAATGGGGGGCTCTTCCTCGGCGCTGCCTACGGAGGTGGCAGCCATCTCCCACTAGGCATAACGGCTGCCCTCAGACTTCTCATGAAGCCCAAGATTGTCAAGAAAGGACTAAAAAGTTCATCCAGCACCAGTCAGACCGATATGTCAAAATCAGACGTAACTGGCGGAAACCCAGAGGTATTGACAACAGGGTGCGGAGACCATTCAAGGGCCACATCTTGATGCCCAACACTGGGCATGGGAGCAACAAGAAAACACAGCACGTGCTGCCCAGTGGCTTCCAGAAGTTCCTGGTCCACAGTGTCAAGGAGCTGGAAGTGCTCCTGATGTGCGACAAATCTTACTGTGCTGAAATTGCTCACAATGTCTCCTCCAAAAACCGCAAAGCCAGCTGGGCGTGGTGGCGCACGCTTGTAATCCCAGTACTTTGGGAGGCGGAGACCGGAGGATCCGGGTTCGTGGCCAGCCTCAGCGCTCTCTCTCTCTCTCTCTCTCTCTCTCTCTCTCCTTAGTGAAGCCCTCCGCAACTTCGTGAGACCCGGTTTCAAAATAAAGTATAAAAAATAGGGCCGGGGGTGTAGCGCAGAGGTAGAACGCCCCTGGGTTCAATCCCCAGTACCGCAAAAAATTAAAAAAAAGCAAACACCGCAAAGCCATCATGGAAAGAGCAGCCCAGCTGCCATCAGAGTCACCAACCCCAACGCCAGGCTGTGCAGCGAAGAAAACGAATAGACAGCTCACAGGCATGTGTGCTTAAGTAAATCCACAAAACCTGCAAAAAAAATGGGGGTACTGGTGATGGAACCCAGGGGCATTCTACCTCTGAGCTACACCCCCAGTCCTATTTTATTCTTCATTTTGAAACAGTGTCTCACTAAGTTGCTGAAGGCTTCACTAAGTTGCTAAGGCTAGCATGGAACCTGCAATGATCCTGTTTTTAGCCTCCCAAGTACTGAGATTAGAGGCGTGTGCCATTATGCCTGACTAAAATTTTTTTTTAATAGTAAAAAGGCCCCTGTAGGTGGATCTGGTTATCCAATTTGTTTTTGACATTCCCTGACCTCAGACTATCAAGTTCTTTGGTGGGATGTTTCTATACACACTCCTTATTATAACTGTGCAATATTCAGTCTCTCCCATTGGTTGAAAGCTTCATTTTCAACATACAGTGCCTATCCCATATAGAAGGTTTCCAATGAAACCTAGAAGCTTATAGCCAGGAACTAAAAAGATGCTATTCCATGCAAATCAATCTATTGATTCAATTACAATCCCATTCAAATTTGCAACATATCTTTTCCCTTTTTATGGTACATATTTAAGGTACATTACAACAGATTTTAATAGCTTTATTGACATATAGTTTGTATGCCATACAATTCGTCCATTGAAAGTGTGTAATTTGGGCCGGGCGTGGTGGCGCACACTTGTAATCCCAGTACTTTGGGAGGCGGAGACCGGAGGATCTGGGTTCGCAGCCAGCCTCAGCTCTCTCGCTCTCTCGCTCTCTCTCCCTGTCTCTCTCTCTCTCTCTCTCTCTCTCTCTCTCTCTCTCTCCTTAGCGAGGCCCTCCGCAACTTCCTGAGACCCGGTTTCAAAATAAAGTATAAAAAATAGGGCCTGGGGTGTAGCGCGGAGGTAGAACCCTGGGTTCAATCCCCGGTACCGCAAAAAAAAAAAAAGAAAGTGTGTAATTCAATAATTCTAAGATAATCAAAGCTGTGAAGCCACAGCCACAACCTAATTTTAGAACAGGTTTCACCCTAAAATGAAGCCCTATACCCTTTTCCCTTCCCCATCTCTAGGCAACCACTCACCTACTTTCTCCCTCTACAGATTTCCTTGTTTTAGACATTTCATGTAAATGGAATACAGTTTGTGATCTTTTCGTAACTGGCTTCTTTGAGCTAGCGCAGTGTTCTTAGGGTGTATCTCCGCTGTGCGTTGGTGCTTCGTTCATTTTTATTGCTGAACACATGGTGTTGTGTGAATATACTACATTTTATTTACCCATTCCTCAGCTGATAGGCTTTGTTTCCAGTTTCTGTGACTATGAGTATCGCTGCCCTGACCAATCTTGTCCATATTTTCACTTGGATGCACGTTTTCATTTATCTTGAAGATGTACCTAGGAATGAGAATGCTGGATGATATGGTAGCTCTATGTTTAACATTTTTAGAAAATGTTAAATTGTTGTCTAAAGTGATGGTGGTATTTTGAATTTGCACCAACGATGACTGAGGGTTCTGACTTCTCAGCCACACTGCCAACACTTGTTATTCTTTGTCTTTTTTATTTTAGCTATCCTACTAGATGAGGACCGGAATCTCGATGTGTTTTTGATTTTCATGAGCCTGATGAGTAATGATGTCAAGCATGTTTTCTGGGCCATTGTCTATTTGTGAATCTTCTTAGAGAAAAGTGTAATCAGATACTTTGTCCTTCTTAAAATCCAGCTCCATGTCTTTTTTTTTTGTTACTGAGTTGTCAGAAGTTCTTTATATATTCTGTTTACAGTCTTTTATAAGATTTATGACTTATGGATACTTCTTCCCATTCATCTTTTCGGTTTCTTGATAGTGTCATTTGAAGAATGCAAGTATCAGATTTTTTGTGAACTCCAATTTGTCTGTTTTTTCTTTTGTCACTTGTATGTTTTGGTGTCATCTCTAAGAATTCGTTACCTAATTCAAGGCCAGGAAGATTTACTTACTATTATTTATTTATGTTTTCTTCTAAGAGTTTAATAGTTTGAGCATTTTCTTTTTTGAGGCAGGGCCTCATTCTGTTGCCCAGGCTGGCCTTAAACTTGGAATCCTCCTGCCTCAGCCTCCTGAGTAGCTGGGATTACAGGCATGGACTACCACATTCAGTTTTTGTTTGCGTTCTTATATTTAGACCTGTGATGTCATTTGAGTTCATCTTTTGGCATGATATAAGAAAAGGGTCCAATTTCATTCTTTCATATGTGAATATCCAGTTGTTCCAACACCATTTATTGAAAAGACTATTTTTCCATTGAACTGTCTTGGCACCCTTATCAGTAATCACATAATTATTATAATAACTATGTATGGACTCTTGATTCTCTCCCATTACTCTATGTCTATTTTATGCCAGTATCTCACATCCTTAATTACGGTAGCTTTGTAGTAAGCTTTGAAATCTGGATGTATGTGTCCTTCAATGACTTTCTTTTTCAAGGTTTTTGGATACTCCTGGGTCCCTTGCATTTCCATATGAATTTTGTTATTTTTTTAAGAAATTTTAAAAATTAATGAAAAATATATATGGAAGTACACAGAGCTCAGTAGCTCTTAAAGGAGATCAAAGTGAGAATACTTGCCCAATTGGATATTAAGATTTACTGTAGAGCTACAATTACAATTATGTGGCATAGGTGCAGGACGAGACAAAGGCGCACTGAGAAGAATAGACCACCAGAGACAGACCCACCCACACTTGTACCTGTCATGGTTTGGATGTAGAATATGCCCCTAGCCCTCACGGAAACAAGGTCGCAATGTTGGAAGCAGGGCTTGGTTGTTTGGAGGGGTCCCTGGGGGTGTGGCTTTGGGGATTATATGTGGTTCTCTCCTTCCCTTGCTTGCTCTCTGCTTCCAGCCTCAGTGATGTAAGAGTGGAACCTGGCACTCTCTCTCTCTCTCTCTCTCTCTCTCTCTCTTTCTCTCTCTATTTCCTGCTGCCATGCCCTGAGCAGACATCTCCAAGAACTGAGCAAATAAATCTTCCTTCCCCTAAGCTGTGTGTTCAGGTATTTTGGAATATAGCAGTGAGAATATATATATATATATATATATATATATATATATATATATATATGTATTTTTTTTTTTTTTGCGGTACCGGGGATTGAACGCAGGGGCGTTCTACCTCGGTGCTACACCCCCGGCCCTATTTTTTTATACTTTATTTTGAAACCGGGTCTCATGAAGTTGCGGAGGGCCTCACTAGGTAGAAAGAGAGAGAGAGAGAGAGAGAGAGAGAGAGGGCTGAGGCTGACCGCAAACCCGGATCCTCCGGTCTCCGCCTCCCAAAGTACTGGGATTACAAGAGTGCGCCACCACGCCCGGCCAGCAGTGAGAATATTGACGGAGACAGTACCTTACACATATGACATCGTATTGCAGGTCACTGGGAAAGGAAAAAAATTTAATTCTGGGTCATTTGGGTATCTTTAGAGAAAAAACAATCTATAATCCTCAAAACACAATTCTAAGTAGATTAAAAACTCAATGTAAAAGGCAATAAAGCTTCTTTTGGATGATTACATAGAAGAATATGTTCAGGAGCTCTGAGATATGAAGAACTAAGTAAAAACCACAAAACACTACCCATGAAGACATAGATGATGGAATAAATTGGACCTCACACAAAGTAAGAATATATGTTCTTCAAGAGGGAATCAAAGTCATCAAATAACTGAGATAACTATGAGTGGTCAAATATATATTTGTATCACATGAAACTAATAAAAGTCCGGTACCTATAATATAGAAAAAAAATGTTTACTTTCACAAAAATGAGACAACATAATAGAAACATGATCAAAGGACTTGAAAATATGTTTAACAAAATAGGAGGTCAAGGAGAAGGTGTTCGGCTCCTTAAATAATCAGGAAAGGAGCCGGGACCGGAGGATCCGGGTTCACGGCCAGCCTCAGCTCTCTCTCTCTCTCTCTCTCTCTCTCTCTCTCTCTCCCTGTCTCTCTCTCTCTCTACTTAGTGAGGCCCTCCGCAACTTCGTGAGACCTGGTTTCAAAATAAAGTATAAAAAATAGGGCCAGGGGCGTAGCGTGGAGGTAGAACGCCCCTGGGTTCAATCCCCGGTACCGCCAAAAAAAAAAAAATCAGGAAAGGCAAATTTAAAAGAGAACAAAATACACTGACATTTGGCAGATGAGCCATTTTCAAATTATCTGCCGATACCACTAGTAGTGCAATGCAGAGCCGCAGGAATCTTCACTTGCGTCTGGTCAGGACATGTCCAGAACAGTCACTTTGCTTTGGAAAGCAGTTTTCTGTTATCCATAGTTGAAAACATGCCTACCCAGGAATCCTACTCCTGGGAAAAATAGATTGTAAATATGTCCCAGAAGACATACATAAAAATGTTGATAGTCGAATTGGAAGTCATAGTCAAAAACCAGAAACAAACTAAATTCCCCTCAATAGTACAATAGATAAATAAGTTTTGGTATAATCATAAAATGTGATGTGCTATTCAACAATGAAGAATAAAGTACATATAATAGCAGAGTTTAGGGTCTCAAATGTAACACTGAACTAAGAGAAAAAAGTCATATAAAATGCAATTCCTTGTTTATAAAATTTAAAAACTAAACTGGGAAGCATACATTGATGTTTTAAAGTTAGAAGGGAAATTAAAAGTTGTGACTTGCTTACCTCTGGCGTGGGAGGGAGATGTCTCCTCACTGGAGGTATGGGGGACTCCTGGGGTACTGGCAATGTTTACAGTCATATCACATGCTTATTCTGAAATTGTATGAATATATTTCATTTATCCTTCTATAGATATGCTATATCTCAAAATAGAAACAAGCATACTAACAAATTAGGGAGAAAAATGACAGGTAAACAAGATGTTAGTAAAATGTCCTGGAAATTATGTGTATAATCTAAGGACATAAAAATAATAAATAAAACCTCATAACCAAGATGAGAAACCAAAAAACCTACAAGATAAAACGGGCATGGTGGCACACATCTGTAACCTCAGTACTTAGGAGGCTAAGACAGGAGGATCATGGGTTTGAGGCTAGCCTCAGAAATTTAGCAACACTCTCAGCAACTTAGCAAGACCCCATTTCAAAATAAAAAAATAAAAAGGGCTGGGTATGCTGGGTGTGGTAGCACATTCCTATAATCCCAGTACTTGGGAAGCTGAGACAGGAAGATTACAGGTTCAAGGCCAGCCTCAGCAACTTAGTGAGACCCTGTTTCAAAATAAAAATAAAATAGGGCTGGGGGTGTAACTTTGATGTAGAATGACCTTGAGTTCAATCCTCAGTACTACTAAATATATACATTTATATATATTTATATATATTTATATATATATATTATATATTTATATATATTTATATATATATTATATATTTATATATATTTATATATATTTATATATTTATATAATATATATATTTATATATATTTATATATATATATATTTATATACATTTATATATATTTATATATATTTATATATATATAAATGTATATATTTAAAAAACATTATTTTTAAATATATACATTTTTTAAATATATAAAAATGTATATATTTTAAAAATATATTAAAAATATACATATATTTTTTTAAAGGGCTGGGGGTGTAGCTTGGAGGTAAAATGCCCCTGGATTCAATCCCCAGTACTAAAAAAAAAAACAGAGTATTTTAAGTTTCTTATAGTAAATAATGTTACTATAAAGTCAATAGATGCATTAAAATATAGAGGGTGGGCTGGGGGAGAGAGTGATGGCTAAGTTTATGTGTTATCTGGACTGGGTCATGAGATGCCCAGACATTTGTACAAATATTATTCTAAGTGTGTCTGTGAGTACATTTCTGGATAAGATTCATATTTGAATTAGTAGACTGAATAAAGCAGATAGCCCACCCTACTGTGGGGCCTCGTCCAATCAGTGGATGACCTGAACAGAACAATGGTGCTGAGTAGGAGTGAACTCTTGCATGTCCGCACTGAACGGGGCTTCTGCTGTCCACACCCTGGAACTTCCCCCACATGTTCTCCTGGGACTTAGGCCTTTGGACTTGAACTGGGCCTATACCACCAGCTCTGCTGGGTCGGCCGTTGGCCAACTACAGATGTGAAGACAGGTCAACCTCCCTAACTACATGGGCCAATTTCTAACTTCTTATAACGAATCTCTATCTCTGTCTCTGTATATTCCTAGACCTCCTATGCTTTCTATTTCATTGGACAGCTACAGCTGCTTCTCTGCACTGAAACTCGATGCATCTCTGCGCTGGGCCAGCCCCAGTCCGGGGTCCTGCACAGTTGACTTCACAGCTAGAGTTCTGGGAATTCCCCTTCTCATGCCCCATCCTGGGCCTCAGCAGTAAGCCTGGTGCCAGCAGTCAAAGGGGGCACTGGCCCTGACCCTGGTTCTGCACTCTGTGTCTAACTTAGCCAGGGTCTGAGCCAGGTGCCGGGTAGGCTCAGGCACAGGTGTCCCTTCATCCTTCCAGGGCTCCAGCTCCTATCTAACAGAGGAGCAGCTGGAGCAGGCGCTCGGGGACTCCCAGGCAGCCTCGCCCTCCCTGGGAGGCAGCTGAGTGGCTATGAGCTGTCATTTAAGCTTTTCTCCAAGGAGTTCCGATGCTCGTGCCAAGCATTTAAAATAAAGTGAGCCAGGCGTGGTGGCAGATGCCTGTAATACCAGTACTTGGGAGGCTGAGACAGGAGGATCACAGGTTCGAGGTCAGCAGCTTAGCGAGACTTTGTTTCAAAATAAAAAATAAAGTAGGGTGAAGGCATAGCTCAGAGGTAGAACACCCCTGGGTTCAATCCCTAGTACCAAAAAACATAAATATAAGTTTAAAATTTTTTAAGTGAAAGAGGTTCTGTTAAATCTACCTTTTACTTGGAATTTCAAAGCATTTTCAAATTCTTTCATCATGGAATACAGAAAAAAATGAGAATAATTTACACAGGACATGGCTATAGTGGTACTGGGCTGAAGGGATTGAAGGTTGAAAGAGCCCACAGAGACAAGGACACCTCGGGACAGGCCACAGAACTTTATTGTCATAAGAGATGAAGGAGGAGGAAGGGGAGACCAGGACCCAGGATGGGCACTGGGTCAGCGGAAGAGGCGAACGCTTCGCAGACCGGGTCCACCCCGTGAAGAGCAGCAGCATGGCCCGGGGCAGGTGCTGGGCTGAGTGCCCACCTCAGGGTCTCTCCGCGATGTTCCGGGACCAGGTCAGCAGCAGTCTCCCGAGCCAGAGCAGCAGCCCGAGCCCGCCGCGGGCTCCTCACAGCAGTCAGAGCTCTGGTGGTGGCGTCGGTGGAAGAGACGGGGCCTGTGGTGGCTCAGGCAGCAGCCGCCACCCCCAGAGCTGCAGCCCCCGGAGCTGGGGCCACAGCAGCCCCCGGAGCTGGAGCTGCAGCAGCCCCCAGAGCTGGAGCTGCAGCAGGAGGAGACTGGAGGGCACTTGGGGGGACACTTGGGAGGACACTTGGGAGCAGGGCACTTGGGGGTGCACTTGGGAGGGCACTTGGGAGGGGGCTGGCACTGCTGCTGGCTCTGCTGGCAGGACATTTTGGTGGAACTTTTCCAACCTGAAAGTTAGTAATGAAATTCTTTAGCTGTATAAAATCAAGGATGGGATTTTGTCTCTTTGAAAATTAAGTCATATGGAGCTAGGTACGGTGGTGCACACCTGTAATCCCAGGACTTGGGAGGCTGAGACAGGAGGATTGCAGGTTTGAGGCCAGCTCAACAACTTAGCAAGGCTCTCAGCAACTTAGAGAGACCTGTTTCCAAATAAAATAATAATAATAATAATAATAATAATAATAATAAAATATGTCTGGAGGTGTAACTCAGAGGTAGAATGTCCCTGAGTACAATCCCCAATATCACACACACAAAAAAAATTAAATCATATGGAATGGCGAATGATATTTAGTGAGCACATGAGCGCGCGCACACACACACACACACACACACACATATTTTACTCAGCAGGTAGGATTTAAGTTGTTTTAGACACACACACACATATTGAAGTTGTTTTAGACACACACATGTGTGTCTAAAAAACACACAACTTAAACCTTACTTCCTGAATAAAATGTGTGTGTGTGTGTGTGTGTGTGTGTGTGTGTGTGTGTGTCTGAAACAACTTAAGTTTTATGTCCTGAGTAAAAATATGTGGTCGAAAAATCAGATAGAGTAAGAAGCTTCTCATTGTAATTATTCGTTAAGTAACCATCATCTCCTAATCTTTGTGAGCTTAAAACATTTGCAGCCCACCGAGTGCCCGGTCCTGAAATGAAATAATGATCCCCCAAGAGCATGGTGGCCCGCCCACACTCTTCCCAGCCTAAGATTTCCAGAGACTCTCCTTCCTCAGCCTCCTTCCCCATCCCTCGGGTCCCCCAGGTCCCCACTCACCCTGGTCGGAGCACACAGGAGCACACAGTCCCTGGGGAGGAGAGCGAATGAGGCCCTACTGCCTGTCCCGTCTTTTATAAGCCCAGGCTGGGCTCTGGGATGGGAAGGAGATGGCTCTTACACAATAGCCCAGGCACGTGCTGGGCCATTCCTGACATTCCTCTGTCTCTTGTCCCTGCTCCCAGGAGGCCTTGGGAACCCCAAAAACTCCCCCTGAGACTGGTCCCCCCAAGGAGCTGCCTGAGGCTTCCTAGGAAGCCAGTACCTGGACAAACGCACCAGGAGTGACTTTCTCGAAAGCCAGAGGTCCACACCACAGCTGCCTGCATAATTCCAGCTTCTTCCCATCAACAAGGACGATCATCCGATGACCAGGCGAATTCTCTGGGACACTGAGTCAGGGACCATTTCCTTCCTAGAATACACTGCTCCACACATCCATGCCCCAGGGTCACCCATCATTCCCGTCCCATGTCCCTGCCTGGTCCACAGGTCTCTGCTAACAAGATTGTCAGGCCCATCAAGGTGCTTCCCTCGGATTTGATGGAGATGCCGATTGTGACTCAATCTCTTCAGAAGGGCCACATGTCACAGGGCAGCTTTTATTCTAAGGCAAGCCTCTTTCATTGGAATCAGGAGACCAGGGCTGGAGTTTATGAGCAGGAAGACTTCATTTAGACAATATGAATCCTGAGTATGGGCATATTGACATGTTCCTCTCTGAAATATTGGGCCCATCAGGTGTGACTTAGAACATGAGAAGACACCAGGGAGATGTTTAAACAATGTCAATTAAAAAATAACAATAATAAAATGTATGTTGTACCCAGGCACTTTGCCTAGGCAGTGTGTGAGACAGAGATGGACAGCATTCAGTTCCTGTCCTTAGGAATTCCATTTAAAAATATACAGAGGTGAGCCAGGTGTGGCGGCACACGCTTGTAATCCCAGTACTTGGGAGGCTGAGACTGAAGGATCTGGGTTCGCAGCCAGCCTCAGCTACTTAGTGAGGCCCTCTGCAACTTAGTGAGGCCCTGTTTCAAAATAAAGAATAAAAATAGGGCTGGGGGTGTAGCTCAGAGGTAGAATGCCCCTGGGTACAATCCCCAGTACTCAAAAATAAAAATATACAGAGGTAAGTCAGGCACAGTGACACATACCTATAATCCCAGTACTTGGGAGGCTGATACAGGAGGATCACGGGTTCCATTCCAGCCTTAGCAACTTAGGGAGATCCTCAGCAACTTAGTAAGACCTTATTTCAAAGTAAAAAAAATGAAAAGGGATGGGGGTGTGGCTAAGAGGTAGAATGCCCCTGAGTTCAATCAGATAGATAGATGATTGATAGATAGATAGGTAGATAGATGATAGATAGATAGATAGATAGATAGATATCCTAAGTACGTGTGTGTGTGTGTGTGTGTGTGTGTGTGTGTGTGTATGTGAACTCAAGAATGTGCATTATGCCTTCAGGATTCTGAGATGCATAATTATTTCTATTCAGGAGGGTGATGGGAATTAGCAGTTTAATCTTGTTAGTGAGTGAAAGAAAAGTAAGAAATCTCATATAATTTTGGACTAGACACATTTATCCCTTAATCAATTTATTTTGTTCATTGATCAGAGATTTACTGAAGGCCTATGTGTGGCATGAACTCAGAATACAGCTTTCGAAAAAGATAGCCCTTCTTCCTTCACAAACACTCTGGCCAGAGGGTAAGAAGATCTGACCTTCAAATTTCTATCCAACTAAGACATGCCCCTTCTCTAACTTGTTTTTCTTCTAGTCTGATATAGTCCCCTACCTTTGAGAGTTTCCAGAAATTCTTTTTTTATATATGAACATAGCAATTAAGCAGAAGGCCTTGTGTAATCACCTAACAGGTGTTCAGTTCACATCTGGGCAACCACTGGGGTTTACAGAGCTGGAAAGCTTGGGCTGTGATCTGGGAACTCGTGGTCCAGCAGACAGTGGGAAGACCACTGTGAAATCCCGGTGCGTGCAGGATGAGACTCAGCGCCCGGAATCTTCTGAGTCACTCTTTCCCAAGGAGATTGTTGGGATGCCGGATCATCTAACAATGCTCTAGGCGGTGCCATGCCGCGTTCCTCATTCTCCCTTACAAAGACGGTAGGAACCGTGAAGGAAGAGACTGGGATAGGCTGTGGCTTTATGAGTGTGTCTGGCCATGAGCACGTGTTTGCAAAGCCAGGCCTAGAAGTATGAAAAGATGTCTTCTCCCCGGAGACTGGCTTCCTGGAGACAAGGTACTGTCACCTTTGCAGTCTTCTACCTGAGCGACCCCTCCTGAGGTACCAGGGGCTCCTTGTCCTCAAGAAGCCAGTCTCTGGGGAGAAAACATCTTTGTGTATTTCTATTTGTGATCCGCTGTTAGGGACCAGGCCCATGATGTTGATCCCAGTGCATAAGAATTCTAGGCATTCTCAGGTCCATATCCACAGTCATTGCATCCCTGCTCTCTGAATGAGGTCTTCTTCCTTGTTTCTTTGCCTGCAGAGTATCGCAATCGTCTGTGTAATACCGATTAGATGAATGAATGGATGGACAAAATGTTGATAGAAGAATGACTTGGGCCAGGTGTGGTAACACACGCCTGTGATCCCAGTACTTGGGAGGCTGATACAGGAGGATCACACACTCAAGGCCAGCCTCAGAAATTTAATGAGGCCCTCCCTCAGCAACCCAGTGAGATCCTGTTCCCAAATAAAATAAAATAAGGCTGGGGGTGTAGCTCAGAGGCAGAATGCCCCTGGGTTCAATCCCCAGTGTTATAGTTTTGGGGGTCACTGTGAGTTCTTTTCCTTAGCCCAAATAGATATCATGAGCCCGGAAATAAAGAGACAGGACAAGCAGTTGGAATTTAGTGCAGGGCAAAATGATTTATTATAAAAGCAAAAGTAACAGTGTCATGTCTCAAAGGGGGGGGGAGAGAAGCATCCCTCCTCCGAGGAGAACGCAATGGAGCAGAGTGATGCTGATGCCCCCCTGGACCCCCGGATCTTAAATAAGGTTTGTCCTATCTGGTCTTTCTTATCGGGGTTGCTAAGTTACCAAGCCAATAGACCCTCTTTGTCAGCATCTACGTGAGAGGATCATTTTTTTTTTCAGCTCTTCCCAGGCCCGTGGCCTTCTAAGTTTTAAGGTTTGTAACTTTCTTAGTGTTGGCCTTCATCTTATCTTTGTTGCCATGCCAACCCAGCAGGCTTGGGACAGAAGAAGCCCAAACAGCATGCTGGGGAGAGTAGGAAGCAGCCTGTTTTAACCTTATGATGCCTGCTCTGCTTCGGGACAGGGGATGGTATGAAACCACCCACAACCGGATAATCCAGTACCACAAAAAAAAGACTTGGGAGTCATTTGAGATATTTCCTTTAAACTACCTCCACTTTGTGTAGAAAGCCACTGACTGGGCTGCGGGGTTGATCCTGTCAAATGTAGCCTAAAAATGCAAAGGTTTTAATGTAACCTCAAACTAATTCTACCACAAAACCTACTCACCTCCAAAACATGTTTTCTGTGGTATTATGTCTCCATCAGGCATGGGCCCTCACCAACACCGTTCACCCCTCTCCTCAATCTTCTACAAATAACGAGACATTTTATAGTTCCTTCCTGTAAAATGGATTTCTTAGCTCACCCCAACCTCTCCTCCCCACTGAAAACAGATATCCCCAGTCCTGAGCTGCCACCTCATGAAGCAGACCTGGAGGTTGAGTGTACCACCTATAGTTCCCAAGAAAGGCTGGTTGCATAGCAACCTGGGATGCTGGTACCATTGCTCAATGACTCCATCCTTACTAAAGTCATTTATAAGCCGGGTGTGGTGGCACATGCTTTTAATCCCAGTACTTTGGCAGGCGGAGACCGGAGGATCCTGGTTCGTGGCCAGCCTCAGCTCTCTCTCTCTCTCTCTCTCTCTCTCTCTTTCTCTCTTTCTCTCTACCTTGTGAGGCCCTCTGCAACTTCGTGAGACCCAGTTTCAAAATAAAGTATAAAAAAATAGGGCTGGGGGTGTAGCGCGGAGGTAGAACGCCCCTGGGTTCAATCCCCAGTACCGCAAAAAAAATAAATAAATAAATAAATAAAGTCATTTATAACTTCTGGGCACCAGAATCTGGAGGGATAGCTAAGAATCTCTCATGTCTTTCTTTCCTTTTTTTTTTTATTTTTGTGGCACTGTGGATAAAACCCAGGGACATTCTACCTCCGAGCTACACCCCAGCCCTATTTTATTTTTATTTGGAAACAGGGTCTCGCTAGATTGGTGAGAGTCCCACGACTTGCTAAGACTGTTCTCGAACCTGTGATCCTCCTGTCTCAGCTTCCCATATACTGGGATTACATGGTGTGCCACCACGCCCAGCAACTCTCATGACTTTTCAAGGAGCAAAAAGAAAGGAGACAAGAATAACTATGCATGCACCCATAATGCATAAGCATCGCCTCCTGCTCCTCTAGGATCCTGGACCTACCCTGCTCCTGGGCCTATAACAGGCATCCCCCACCCAGGCTGCTTGCTTCTCAGGGTCTTGACCTTTTCCTCGTCTGCCATTACTGTGAGTTTGTCCATGAGAGGGACTCTGAGCAGGAGTGAGGCAGGCAAACAGAGTCCCTGTTGGTTCTGTGCCCCGCTGCAAGACTATATATATATATTTTTATTTTTTGCAGT
Source organism: Glis glis (assembly GCA_004027185.1). Classification (NCBI taxonomy): domain Eukaryota; kingdom Metazoa; phylum Chordata; class Mammalia; order Rodentia; family Gliridae; genus Glis; species Glis glis. The sequence goes on along the minus strand of PVJS01013519.1, from coordinate 24,383 downwards.
ACTGGGGATGGAACCCAGGGGCATTCTACCTCTGAGCTACACCCCCAGCCCTATTTCTTATTCTTTATTTTAAAACAGGGTCTCACTAAGTTGCAGAGGGCCTCACTAACTTGCTGAGGCTGTCCTTGAACCTGTGATCCTCCTGTCTTAGCCTCCCAAGTACTGGGATTACAAGCATGTGCCACCACACCGGGCTCTGCAAGAGTATATTTTAAAGAAGGACAGAGGGACACAGAAGAAGAGAAGGGCATGAGAAAAAGAGGGGCATTTCATGCAGTACAGGAATTAGCCCAGCAACAATCATACGTGGGACCAGAAAATAAGACAACGCTGCCTGAGCTCGCTGAGAATTGACTGCAATCTGTTTGAATCTCACGTACAGTAAACAGTATGGGCTTTCCCAGTTCAGCTCTAGAGAGCTGGTTAGGAACACAGACTCTGAGGGCCAAGCCCCTGGGCTTGAATTTCGAGACCAGGGACTTGCTGTGAAACCTGAGACAAGTTTCTCAAACTGCCTGTGCCTCTGTTTTCCCATCCATGAAATGAGGATAGTAACTCTAATCACCTAATGACAATATTGTATGAATTAATTACTTCCCCCCTTTTTTGTTACTAGGGATTGAACCCAGGGACATTCTACCTCCAAGCTACATCCTCAGTCCTTTTTTTATTTCTTATTTTGAAATAGGGTCTCTCATTAGTTGCTGAGGGTCTCGCTAAATTGCTGAAGCTGGCATAGAACCTGTGATCCTCCTGTTTCAGCCTCCCAAGTACTGGGATTATAGGTGTGCACCACAATGCCCAGGTGTGAAGCTTTATTTAATAGAACTTTCTAAGCCGAGCATGGTGGCGCACATACATGACGTCTGGATTGAGGGGTGGAAAGGAGGTGGAAGGACCGATGGGTTGCACAGGTCTCAACATGCCTCCTTGTGTCCCTTTACGTCTCAGGAGACCTTGGAAATTGGTTCAGAAGTCCCTGAAGCAACACCCGCCTGTGGGTGTTCTTGCCTCTGTCTCTACGGTCCTCACACCACCCGGTGTGATCGCTCTGAACCGGGAGACCCTTTGTCTCATCTCCCCTTCTTATGATTTCCGTGTGTTCCCCAAAAGTTCCTGTGTTGGAAACTTAATCCCCAAGTTCATATACTGATGGCATTTGGAGATAATTAGGGTTGGTTGAGGTCATGAGGGCGGGCCCCACGAGGGGATTAATGGCTTTGTAGGAAGAGGAAGAGAAGCCTGGGCTCGCATCCTCCCTTTCTCACCTCGTGACCTGCTCTGCAATGTTAAGACACGGAGAAGGTCCCGGCACTGGGAGCGGCTACTGCCTGAGCCACCACTGGCTCCCAGAGCTCCACTAGCAGAGCCGTGGGGCTGGGGCTGCTACTGACCACACCTGTCGGGAATCGGGGTGCAAAGACCAAGGGCCTCCCCCGCCTCCAGGCCTCCCAGATTACAGTCCTGTTGGGATTCAGGGGTTACCAGGTAGAAATGTCTGTTTCCCGAAAACTCTTCAAAGATGTTGTGCATCTTTGGCTGGGAACATTCACACTCGATCCAGGTAGTCCGATAAAGAAGCGAGGCACCGCGGTGCGTGTGAGACACGTGTGTGTTCAACGGCGGCAGCTGAACCCAGGAGGCTTCGGCCTTTACTCAGCGGCGCCAGTTGAGGACTAGAGTGCTCCACGAGAGATTTACTCCCAGTGGACAGTCCCAGTTAGTTTATATATCAAATCAGGACAGACGTGGCCGCTGGCCAGGACACAGAGCTACATAGGCAATATGGCGTCTCCAAGGGCATGCTTAGCTGGTTTTCATTCTAATGACCTTCGCTTAGTTTTTTGGTCCCTCTTGGTGATTAATTTTATGAGTCGATTTGGCTAGGCTGTGGTACCCAGTTTTTTTGGTCAAATAACAGTTCGGCTATTGCTGTCCAGGTATTTTTTAATGTGCTAGACATTCAAGTCTGTAGATTTTGAGTAAAGTAGATTACTTTCCATTATGTTATGGGCCTCATCCACTCAACTGAAGCCCTTAAGAGCAAAGACTTTTTTTCAAAGAAGGAGGAATCCTCCTCAAGTCTGCAACACAGAACCCTGCCTGTGTTTCTGGACTGTCTCCCTGTGGAATTCAGACTTGGAGCTGAACATAACTAGTATCTGAATTTCCAGCCTGCTGACCAGCCCTGCGGATGTCAGATTCACCAGCCCCACAACCACGTGAGCCAATTCTGCCATATCTCTGTGTGTGGTTGTGTGTGCAGGGTGCATTCATGTGTGTGTGTTATATTTTCTGGAAAACCTTGACTAATTCAGCCCCCATTCCTACCTGTACCCCTCTCCCCAAGGCATGGGTTGAGTGGGGTTGTGCTTTGGAGTCAAGGGATACACACACACACACACACACACACACACACACACACACACGCAAATGATTAAAATAACAGAAAATAAAATAACTCATGTTTATATACCACTTATTTTGTTCTAGGTATTGTTCTAAGTGCCTTATACACGTTATTTCTTTCAATCCTCATAAAAATCCTGTGATGTAGGTACTATTCAGATCCCCCCTAAGTCAGAGAGAACTGAGGCTCCCGGGTTAAGAAATCTCCCCAAGTTTACAAGCTGTGAATAAAGTTCAGTTTAACCAAACAAACAAACAAAAACCTCAAATCACATCAATAAACTTGTCAATCATAAATTGGAATACATTTATACATAGATTAGCTATACTGGCATATCTGTTTCAACAGTAAGTTCACATTTTAGGTATATTAAAGCAAAAATACCTATATTTGGCAAATTGATTTTTCTCCTATTCAGCCAAAGTTAGGGGCCTAGCAATCCATTCAGACAGGAGTGGGACTTGATAAGTACAGTGGAAAGGTAAACCTAAAAATAATAACAACTTAGGCGTGGCGGTGAATGCCCGTAATCCCAATACTTGGGAGACTGAGACAGAAGGATAGCAGGTTTGAAGCCAGCCTCAGCAACCTAGTAAGATTCTGTTTCAAAATAAAAAGTAAATAAGGCTGGGGGGGGTAGCTCAGAGGTAGAATGCCCCTGGGTTCAATCTCTAATACCAAAATAATAATAATAACAAAAACAACAAAACCAAAAACCAGGAGCCAGGAGATGTTGAGCATGTTTATTATGAACAGTCATGTCCTAGCGTGAAGAAGCAAGTTGTGAGCCAGCCCCGAGTTGCAGCGCCAGAGGCCGCTCCCGAGCCAGCTCTGGGACGGTGTTCTGCAGCAAGAGCTCATGCAGGGTGAAGAGGCCTGCCGGACGAGAAGCGCGAGCCCGGTGCAGGGCACAGCCTTTGGCTACTTAGCTGGTGCTCAGAGACCAGGTGCCTGAGCTCCGGCGTCATGGTGAGCCCAGCCCACAGCAATCCTGAGGCGAGGGTCACAGCAGGAAGAGACCTGAGCAGGGCATCTTAGGAGGGCCTTTAGGGGGACACTTTGGGGGACACTTGGTAGTGGGCCCTTTAAGAGGAGGCAGACATGGCAGCTGGGTTTGCTGGTAAGACATCTTGGTAGGAGTCAACCTAAAACCCAATACAGATGTTTTATAAACCTGTGGACTCTTAGACTGTGGTTGCTTCCTTCAGAATCTCCCCCGAGGCTGCTGGTGTCCTGAGCTGATCAAAACCACACACGTGTGCACACACATACACACACACACACACACACTCTCTCTCTCAAGCCAAAGCCTCCATCTTGCTCATTTTTTATATCTCTAAGACATGGCACAGTTCTTGTCACATAGAAATGTCTAATAAATGTAGATTCCCCCAATAAAACAGAAGCTCCACAAGGACAGAAATTTCCTCCCTCTAATGTCTACAATATCACAAGCTCAATAAATAATCTTCAACATATGAATAATATATTGAGAAATCTACATAATCAATGAGAAAGGAAAGTCAGCTAGGAAGGAAAGAAGGAAGGAAGGAAGGAAGGAAGGAAGGAAGGAAGGAAGGAGAAAAAAAGGAGAGAATTATGTTGAAGGTAGAGGGAAAGCTATCACCGTTTTCCCTGTGGCCTCTGCCATGCTCTCTAAGCGCCTACAAGTGTGTCTGTGAGACATAAACAGTGTCTGTGTGTCTGGACAAAGCCCTCCCCAACCAGCCATCTCAGTTGCAAAAGGCCAGACACTGACAAGAATTTAGACTGCCTGTGGCGCCTCTAATTCCCAGGCTGGAAGGTTCTAGACCCAAGGCCAAAAAAAATCTTTCCTCCTCTCCCTCCTTCTTCTCCCTTTCCTTTGCCCCCGTGACCTCCTACAGTCCCTCAACTTTCAGCTGTGCTCTGTCCAGGTTCCTAAAGCCGCACTCACCCGGTAGGACCCTGGTGTGGACCAGGCCGTCCCTGAGGCGTCAGGTGCTTGGGGATGGGGCTCTGACCTGCATCTTATAGGCAGGGCTGGCTGGCTCCTGGTGAGACATGGCTCTGGGTGGGGCAGGAAGTGGAACATACAGGATCATTCTTAACATTTCCCTCCCAGCCTGTCAGTCCATCCTTCCCAGGAAGATACTGACGACTTGAGGCTGGAGACCTGAACCTCACAAAGGACATTTCTCCCCTAGATTGGGACTCCATGAAGCGGCATGAAGATTCCTGGCCCTTGGACTAAGAATCTGGTTTCTGGAGACACTGTGGTCTTGTTCCTTCTTGGAAAGTAATTACTCTCCTCTCCTCCCAATTCATTCTGTGATCCAGCTGACCTTGTGGAAATGGCCCCCCTTAAACCTGTGGACCACTTGCCAACTCTGAGCTGGACAGCTTCCAGAACACACACACACACACACACACACACACACTCTCTCTCTCTCTCTCTCTCTCTCTCTCCCTTCTCTCTCTCTCTCTCTCTGTCTCTCTGTCTCTCTCTCTCTCTCTCTCTCTCTCTCTCACACACACACACACACACACTAATGTATAATATTTATTTGTTTGTTTGTTTATTTTTGTGGTACTGGAGATTAAACCCAGAGGCATTCTACCTCCGAGCTACACCCTCAGCCCTTTTTATTTGGGGTTTTGAAATAGGGTCTCACTAGGTTGCTGAGAGTCTCAGTAAGTTGCTGAGGCTGGCCTCAAACCTGTGATCCTCCTGTCTCAGCCTCCCAAGTACTGGGATGACAGGTGTGCACCACCATGCCCAGCTACTGTATAACTTTTAAAAGAGAATTATTTTCTCAAAATAAGGACTCTATTAACACTCGTTGAATGTTGGTGTTCTCTTGCCTATCAAAGGGGGCTTTTGTGCCCTGGGTTCAATCCCCAGTTCCAAAAAATAAATAAAGATTGGATACTTATATTCACTTCCCCTTAGAAAGTCTTTCCCAATTGTAAGGAGCTATAAGCTTTGCTCTTATATCTTACCTAAATATTTGACATTTCAGTGCATATCTGCTAGCAAGGGCTAGAAGATTAATAAAGTAAAAAAGGGAGCCAGGTGTAGTGGCGCATGCCTGTAATCCCAATACTTTGGAGGCTGAGATAGGAGGATTGCAGGTTCAAGGCCAGCCTTGGCAATTTAGGGACACCTTCAGCAACTTAGCAAGACACTGTTTCAAAACAAACTTAGCAAGACCCTGTTTCAAAATAACAAACAAAAGAGCTAGGGGTATAACTCAGAGGTAGAATGCCCCTGAGTTTAATCCCCTGTACCAAATAAAGAAATAAGGTAAAAAAGGAAAATTCAGAAGAGGTATTTCTTAAAATAACAGACATAATTTTTTGAAATATGCAGACCTATTTTTATGTTGTATTTTCTGCCAGTAAAATTGTCACTATTTCGCATTGTGGAAGAAGTATTTCATTCTTTTGGGATCTCCTTTTTGCCCAACTGTCCCACCTCATTAACCTATTAGAGATTCTATCAGTCTCTGTCCATTCAGGAAAACATTGCTTATGCTGACAGAAATAATAAGAAATGGGTTAAACAGCTCTTAAAGGGTTGCGTAGGAAGACAGGGAGTTCTACCATAACACGAAGCAGCTACCGCCACATCCAAGGCTGGGAACAGGGTAAGACGTTGGGGTTCTGGGAAGTTGGAAATTTGGAGAAAGAGCTTCAGAGCTGGAACCTAGGCCTCTACAGAGGCCACTGGCCAGTGAGAACCAGGAGGGGGTAATTTGGAGTGTGTGGAAGGAAATCGGAACCAGAACCAACTGCTGCTGTTAACTTGAAGGGAAAAAAAAAATCCTCTGAGGGATGCTCACAGTCCCGGCTTCCTCTCCTGGCTGCCACATCCCTCTAGCGCCCTCTACTGCTTCTACTGCCCTCTCCTGCCCTCTCCTGCCCTCTACTGCCCTCTACTGCCCTCTACTGACTGTCAACCGAGAACCCCAGAGAGAGATGGGGAAGGAGGATGTTGTAGGCAGGGAAGCTAGCACGAGTCCATGCTTTTAAGATGCAATGTGAGCCAGGCGTGGTGGTGCATACCTGTAATCCCAGTATTTGTGAGGCCAACACAGGAGGATCACAGGTTCGAGGCCAGCCTCAGCAACCCATTGAGACCCTGTTTCAAAAACAAAAATAAATAAATAAATATGGCTGGGGGTGTAGCTCAGAGGTAGAATGCCCCTGGATTCAATCCCCAGTAACACACACACACACACACACACACACACACACACACACACACTGCAATGTGAAGTCAGAAAATGAAAAGTAATCTCTGTGGCTCTAATTAAAGGTTTGTATTCCTGAACATTGGGAGTGGGGAGATTATATTGGAAAGCCAAGTTGTAGTCACCAGATGAGGTGGTAAATTAGGAAAAGAATTTGTATTTGACCACTCTCCTATGGTAAGTAGGAGTTACTAGTTCATAATATGGAGTAAGTTTACCACTCAATAGTAAAGGGATCCTGTAGGGTTCTGTGCAAACATCAAAGTGTTTAGGATCCAGCCCTAGACTGGGACTCAAAAAATCTAGGTTCTCATTCTGATTTTGCAGTTATTTTCATTTGTGACTTGGGATCAATCACTTCCTCCATAGGTGCGAGCCTCAGGTCCATCTGACATAAAAATCTCACATGGCAACATAACCAAGTGCTTGCCTGCTGCGCCCATAGGAGAAGCACGAACATCCTCATAGATTTTTAAATGTGCTTTGATAACACAGGGGTTGAATAAAATTCTCTTATCAGCCAAAATTAAGAAAAAGAAGAAAAAACCCTGACCTTGTGGTTTCCAGTCCGAGAAGGCTGACTGAGCACACCGGCAGGATTTTGCTGGTTATCAGCGGTTTAGCTTGTGAGTGGTATTAAGGTTTATCAAATGCTTCCTTCCACATCAATCGAGATGACCACTTTTTCTTTAATCTGTAAATACACTGAATTACATTGGTAGATTTTCTAATAACAAAGCATCCCTGGCCAACTTCCATTGTTTGGTAGAATGAAGTAGCCTCTGGAAGACTAATTCTCCCAACTAACATAACTAGGAAACTCAGATAAAATCAGGAATTGCATTTTGGAAGGCAGCATAAAAATGAAGGGGCTAAGACTCCAAGGACAGGAGCTGGTTTCTGCTTCCACTTTTACCCTGGGACATTTGCCAATCCTGAGCAGGGAAGACACTGAGAATCCAGATCTTAAACATGTGAAAGGACACAACCCACAGACAAAGAAACCCACTGAACTTTTAGCGGAGACTTGGGGGCCCTCCAGCACACAGTGGGTTTCCCCCAAGGGTATTTGTCAAGTTTGGGGCAATGCAGGAAAATAAGCTGAAACCCAAGCTGGAAGCATCTAGATGGTGCAAAGCCTTTAGTGGTTTACGAGACAAAGACTAGAGTTCAGGACTGTACCACGTGAATGTGGCTTTAATGGCAATGCATACCAACAACAGAACAATAAACAACATGCAAGCAGCAAGAGTTGATGTAGCTCATGAGGCTGCAGTTCTTCAGGGTGGTACAGGTGATTTGACCTGGGCTGGGCTCAGCTAGAAGGCTCATCTGTGCTCCTCACAGGCTCCTGGCCTCCAACCTGCGTCCCTCCGGTCTCAGTCTTCCAAGTACTGGGATTACAGGCATGTGCCACGGTGCCTGGCCCCAAAATGTTTTAAAATACTGATGATGAAGCTGAGGAAGCAAGGGCTACTCAGTTTCACACTCATTTCAGTTCAGGCTACAGCGATCGGGCACGCAGAGGGAAAACCAGATAGCAGAGAGTGAGCAGAATCCCCCGGCCACTGACCACAGGGGGACTGGCTTTCCTGTGCCTTTCTACCCAAGCTCCAAGCTAAGTATATAAGTGTGCATGAGGCATACACACACACACACACACACACACACACACAGCACGCCCACCGCATGGAAACACACTTCAGTTTTTCCCCTCCTCACTCCATCACAGCTACTACAAACGTCAGTTCACAGAGAATGAGGAAATGCCCGATGACAACACCAAAAACAAAGTTGGCCTGACAAAGTAGCCTGCAAATCTCATTGCAAAGCAGTGACTCAGGACAGGCGGTGTGGAGCCATCTTCCCTGGACCGCATGGGGTTTGCTCGTGTGAGGAGGAGCGTCAGAAGTTCCAGCGCACTGTGTAAGCTTCTCAAAGTCAGAGGTTGTGCCTGATTCATCTCTGAGCCCCAAGTTCCTGACAGGTGTGCACAGACCCTATCCAGCGTGCTGAACGAATGACTGTTTAACTGCATACTCCGTTCACATGTTGACTCGTTTTATAATGGACCTGGAGCCCATGAAGGATAGGGACCCTGTCTACCAATAGGTAATAAAGTTGAGAATCAGTCAGCTCTGGGCCAAATGGGATTTAGAGATCATCACTCTCTTCCTTCTATGGGAGACTCGGTGAGGGAGAGGTCATCTCTGTTTTGTTCTCAGCCCGGTCCCTGTCCCTAGCACAAGGAGCAGTATGTAGCACGCTCTCAATACATGAATTGTAATATATTGTAATGTATCTTATCAAAATATTTCCCTGATCATTGGACATCAATCTGAACTCAGCCCCATGGTCATCATCGGCCCCTGTGCCTCCCCAGCAGCAGCTGAGCTCCCACTGCAGGCTCTCCCCAACATGACAGACCTCCCCAGGGCTGGTACTAGAGAGGAGGGAGACGCGACATGACAGCTGAGACCATAAGTTCTAATCTCAAGACCCCCACGCAAGCAATAGAAGACGGTCATTTGTTGGAACATACAGTATTAAGGGTTTTCTATGATCCAAGCACGTGCCGCATCTTTGCATTTCTTAATGTTCAAATCAATAAAGAAAATCATTATTTGAAAAGGGACACTGATGCTTAGGAAAACAAAGAATTTTCTTTTTCCTTTTTTTTTTTTTGTGGTACCTGGTATGGAACCCAGGGGCATTCTACCTCCAAGCTACACCTCCAGCCCTGTTTTATTTTTTTTATTTTGAAACAGGGTCTCGCTAAGTTGCAGAGGGCCTAAGTTGCTGAGGCTGGCCATGAACCTGCGATCCTCCTGTCTCAGCCTCCCAAGTACTGAGATTAGAAGCGAGCGCCACCACGCCGGCTCCCAATCAATTTTCAAAGGCCATGGATGAGGGCTCCGATTTACACCAGGTTTCCTGACTCAGTTACAAAGAGCAGCTCATAGCTGAGCCCCACAGCCGCCTTCCTCTCACCAAGTGCAGAGCTCTTTGTTTTGATTGAATGAGTTCCTTCATGGCTAACCTTCCAGCTAAAGGACATCAAGACAACACAGAGACTCTGCAGGGGACACTTGAGGGAGAAGCAGGGGCCCCGAGTCCACCTGAAAAGCTGGTCCCAAGCAAGGTGGACGGATTGGAGAGGATTCTCCCCAACTCAGAACTCCAGAGCCATGGCCTGGGAGTGGCTGGTACAAAAAACAGGATGGAAGATAAGCTTGGAGAGCCAGGCATGGTGGTACACGCCTGCAATCCCAGTACTTGGGAGGCTAAGACAAGAGGATTGCAGGTTTGAGGACAGCCTCAGCAACTTAGCAAGTTGCTGTTTCAAAATAAAAAATAAAAAAATTAAAAGGGCTGGAGATGTAGCTTGGAGGTAAAACACTCCTGAGTTCAGTCCCCAGTACCAGAAAAAAAAAAGAAAGAAAGAAAAAGAAGTTCAGAGGATGGAAGAGAAAAAAAGAAAGAAAAAGAAGTTCCGAGGATGGAAGAGAAGCCAAGTGGAATATTTCCACAATAACAAAAATAAATGAGAGGCTGAGACCGGAGGATCTCAGCTACTTAGTGAGGCCCTCCGCAACTTAGTGAGACCCTGTTTTAAAATAAAGAATAAAAAAAATAGGGCTGGGGGTGTGACCCAGAGGTAGAATGCCCCTGGGTTCACTCCCCGGTACTGCCAAAATAAATAAATAAATAAATAAATAAATAAATAAATAAATAAATAAATAAAACAGCCTGTGGCTTTGACCCAAAGCTTCCCAGAGGGCAGAGAGATTTTTTTCTTAGCATTGGCAGTGTGAATGTTCCAAGTCAACTCTTCGGGGCTCCAGCCCATGGGAGGCCGTGGCTGGCAAACCCCCTTTCAGGAGTCTCCAAGGCCTCTTGGGAAGCAGGGATGAGCAGGGAATGTCAGGAATGATCCAGCACGTGCCTGGTTGTGCAAGAGCACAACCTGCTTCCCATCCCAGAGCCCAGCCTGGGCCTATAAAAGACCGGCCGGGCTCCAGGGCCTCATCCGCTCTGCTCCCCAGGGACCTGTGTGCTCCTGCGTGCGCCGACCAGGGTGAGTGGAGACCTGGGGGACCAGCGGGTCTGAGCAGGACAGAGGGAGACCAAGCAAAGCATTGTGAGTTGTGTGTTTGATTTTGGCCAAACTGAGGAGGAATGAAATGCAGAGGGAGAGAGCAAGATGTCATTGTGCCTTACGACATCATGACACTTGGCCACTCCGGATACTGCCCTGGGCTAAAAGGCGAGGGTGTTAATCTTATCCACTTTAGGGGTTTATGTTTATATTAAGGCTAGGACACTTTCTGGGTGTGGTGGTGCACATCTGTAATCCCAGTACTTGGGAGGCTGAGATAGGAGGATCACAGGTTCAAGACCAGCCTTAGCAAGGCCCTCAGCAACTTAGTGAGACCCTGTTTCAAAATAAAAAAATAAAATAAGGCTGGGGGTATAGCTCAGAGGTAGAATGTCCCTGGGTTTAAACCCCTGTAAAACACACACACACACACACACACACACACACACACACACACACACCTTTTTTTTTTTGTACTGGGGATTGAACTAGAAGGCATTTGACCTCTGAGCTACACCCCCAGCCCTATTTTATTTTAAAACAGGGTCTTGCTAAATTGCTGAAAGTCTCGTTAGGTTGCTGAGACTGGCCTCAAATCTGCAATCCTCCTATCTCAGCCTCCCAAGTACTGGGATTACAGGCATAGGCGTGCGCCACCACACCCAGCCCTGCTTCCCATTTTAAAGAAGAATAAACTCTCATTCACTCCGTCTGCATTCATATACTTTGGGGAAGATGTAGACCATTTTCTCTGGGTGCTTGTTGATGTGCTGTGGATGTATTTACCATCACCCTGCGGATCAATTCTAAAGGAAGTAGCATGTGACCCTTGATTTAACCTATTCACACCACCACATCATTCTTTTCCAGGTTGATTGAACACCTGTCCAGATGTCTTGCCAGCAAAACCAGCAGCAGTGCCAGCCCCCTCCCAAATGCCCTCCCAAGTGCACCCCGAAATGCCCCCCAAAGTGTCCACCCCAATACCCAGTGCCATGCCCGGTCTCTTCCTGCTGCAGCTCTAGCTCCGGGGGCTGTTGTGGCCCCAGCTCCGGGGGCTGCAGCTCTGGGGGTGGCGGCTGCTGCCTGAGCCACCACAGGCCCCGTCTCTTCCACCGACGCCACCACCAGAGCTCTGACTGCTGTGAGGAGCCCGCGGGGGGCTCGGGCTACTGCTCTGGCTCGGGGGGTTGCTGCTGACCTGCGCCCAGGAACCTCTGAAGAACAGACAGAAGAGAGCACCAAAATTTTGCTTCCTTCCTGGCCTGCCGCTCCCTCTCCTGACATCCTGCGGGCTAAGGCAGGCATTTCCACGTGTAGAACTGTCTGTTTCCCTTCCATTCCTGTGCAAAAATAAAACTCCTGTGCCTCACTCAGAAGGTGTCCTGGTGACTCTATCAGCCCTGCAGAGCCTGGGACCCTCCGTAAGCCCTTCTGTGGGGAACCTGAGACAAAGACAGGGCTTGACTCAAAGATGGCTAACTGAGCAGATTCCCAGGGCTTCTTTTTATTATAAGACATAGGAAAATATCACCAGAAGCATAAAGAAACTGAGTACAGTGTTCTTACCAGAGCCTATTTGGTGGAGAGAATTTATGTATGGGAAGAGGTAGAAGTAAGTAAGAAAAAAAATTGATCACTGTGTAAAAAGCAATTTGAGTCTCTAAATGTTGGTCTTTTTTTTTTCAAATTGATGAATGACAACTTTATTTTTTTACACATAAAAGCTGATGAAAAACCATTAGTGGCCCTATTAAAGAAAATCCAGCATTTCAATTGAAAAGGATAACTATACTTACTCATTAAATACTATTTAAGTAATCTAAAACACAACTTGAAAACATCCAGCGTGCTTATTTAGTTTCACAACAACCAAGCCAAATCAAGTAGACCTGTTACATGCATCAAGACTAGATGACAAATTATCAAAGTCATCATCATCATCATCATCATCATCATCATCACGTTTTCATTTCAATGCATTGGATGCCTCATGGGCAGTGTTCTGTGATGAGACCGTATTAGTGATAATCAGAATGTCTTGGGACCCAATTACTGATGGATTAATTAGAACATTCTGAACTGCTGATGTTGCAGGAATTGATGGTTTTGCAGCAGGGGACTGTAAAGCAGACATCTGTACTATAAACCTTTGCTCCATGAGAGACACTAAGTCACTACTTTAGTTGAAACAGACATGGTTTGTGGGGCTGGTGTGCCTCGTAACTGGTCTACCAGTAACTGAACCAACACTCAACCATGGATCTGTTATTCTTCCCACAGATGTAGTCTTTTTTTTTTAAAGACTTGAGCCTATAGTTTGAAGCTATTCAGCAATATCTATCAGGTGACAATCTAGGACCTGAATATGACTTGATCAAAGGCAAAGGGGTTTGATTTCTTTGCCTTGCAATATCTAATAAAAAAAAAATCTCAGCCGGGCGTGGTGGCTGAGTATTTAGGAGGCTGAGATAGGAGGATCACAGGTTCATGGCTAGCCTCAGCTACTTAGTGAGGCTCTCTGTAACTTAGTGAGACCCTGTTTCAAAATCAAGAATAAAAATAGGGCTGGGGGTGTAGCTCGGAGGTAGAATGCCCCTGGGTTCAATCCCCAGTAGCAAAAAAAAAAAAAATCTCTGGGGGAGGAGAGGTGAAAGACTGGTCAGCGCGACACTGGATTGCCAATCGCACATCAACGGGCACTCTCTTAGCATGGCTTGAATAAATCTTCGCATTTATTCAATGTGTATTGTGGTCGCATATCGGAAGGCAAACTCCAACATCTGATGTCTAACTCCTGGCTCAGATTCTGTAAATCCCATATCCTTCAGGATTCGTGACATCCTCTGTGCGTCTTCGGGCATGCTCTTGGGAGAAGCCATCTTGCCAGACTCCATGATATCCTGTGATCAAACTTCTTGAGCTAAATCACTCACATTAATGTATTTCAGTCCTGATCTCCATGCACGTTCTTTGCCTACTGCGGTTTTTCCAACCCCTGATGTACCGGTGAGCAAGAGGTTCAGCTCAGCATCAACATAGTCCTCACAGCAATGGATGCAAATGCTTCACCCATGAGCTCTGCACACCTAAATGCTGGTCTTATTTTATTTCTAGCAGGCATCTAAGCTTGGAGCACCAGCAATCCCAGATACTATTAATCTGATCAGGGACCAAGATAGTCAAAGCTTGGCTTCAGTCTCTTTACAGGACACTCTGTTGAGGTTCTCCTAACTCCTAGTCTCCCTCCGAGGTCCAACCAAAGCCTGGGGTGTTTACCAGAGTCCCCCCCTCCTCCTCAACAGCCCTGAGTTCAACGTAAGTCTCCTAGCTACAGCATTTTAGAATTGACAAATTCATCTAAGGAAAAACTATATTAAATGTTAGGCTAATTTCTCTTCTCTTGTTTCTGAGAACTTGACCCCCAAATCATCACTGAACAGATAGCTTGATGACGCATTCAGACATTATTATGACTTGTCTAGTTTCAGAAATTATTCTCAGTGAACATTTGGTCCACAGGAACCTATTTTTCCATTGCTAAAAGCAGAAGTCCCCTGCTTTAATGTCTAAAGACATATGCAATAGCCGTGCATTTTCTTTCAACCCATTTAGAAGGAAATTTTGTAACTCTAAAACCTCCAGAATTGTAGTAAATAAACCTTCCTTCCTCTAAGTTGTGGTTGTCAGGTTTTTGAGGGCCACAGCAGAGAGAATGCTGAGTAAAACTGTGTGTGTGTGTGTGTGTGTGTGCGTGTGCGCATGTGTGTGCATGTGCGTGTGTGTGCATGTGTGTGTATCAAAAGAGTTGAGAAATGCTGCGTATGTATCTACCCACAACATTTTTGTGTTTTCAACACATGCCTTTTCCCTACCCTTACGAATGAAGGGGAGTTTTTCTCCTATTAAAGCAGGCTTCCATACCTAATGGCTGGCGCCACTATGAGCGTAAGTGTGGAAGCGTCTCTGAGCATGATGGGTGAGCATACAAGGGTCAGTGGAGAGAGTAGGGCTGGTTTTTCCACCATGTGGTGAGTCTCATGGGGCTATAGCTGTATCTTTCATCTTTAGGAGGAAAGGCACCACTTTGGCTCCTATTGTTTTCAGTTCTGAAGATCTAGACAAAATTCTTTTAAAACAGTACAGATGCCTTCAAAATCCTCTTAGAACTTGAGTCAATCAGCAAAAATTTCAGAGGAAATGGACCGGTCCTTTATACCTCAAAGGGGGTATCAATACTAAGAGAAGAACCCAAGGAGAAGCATCCTTAAATTGGAAGCTAACACGGCATTTCCTGGCTTCCTCAACCCCTCTTCCCAATAAATGATTGAACTACATTCCATAGGATATGAAGGGTCTTGGTGAAACTGGGAAAGGACTGGGATTTGTCCAGTTTCACGTGTGACTGCATGTAAAGTCCTTGGCTGGTTGATTCATTTGTCACTGATGCATCTTGGTTGAAATGCACTTCCGGGAAATAAACCTGTGTTGTCTATTCCCATCCTGTAAGCTGACATAGCCACATGATGAACTGTCTCTAAGGTTCAATCAGCTAACCAGGCTCAGCCTTTGCCATGTTTATGCAGGACCGCAGAGTGTCAGGACCACTAAGAATGAACCCGCGCATGCTTTCCATCTGGAGTTGTCCTTGTGCTCCGGGAAAAGGGACCGGTTGATGAGTCAGTCTTCTGTCATTACAGGGTGTCTGCTCTGCTGCCCATTCTGGCTCCAATCACAGAAAGGATGGGCTGCAAGGTGGGGATTATGACTCACCTTCTCCACAAGCAAAACATGAGAAGCAGCTGGCGTGAAAACATTGGCATAGGAAGTCGAGGACTGGGTTTGGGGGAGCCACCAAGAAATCCACTTATGTTTCATAAGGATGACTCCACCAGGTGTCGCTGAGATCTGATGTGTGTCGTGCCTGGACTCTCGCCTGGTAAAGAACCAAGATCGCTTAAATTTAAAATGGCTTGTATTTATTCCTCAAAACCACACGTGCTGAAAAGGGAAAAGTATCTAGTCCTGCAGACAGTTCTGAGTTCCAGGCTAGGTGAGGGTCCCTTCTCTACAAAAGGGCTAAATTTCCCCTTTGGGAACATTCAGAACGGCTGTGTTTGGTGTTTGTGCTGTCTGTCTGAGGACAACCAGGTTTTCTTTCACTCTCTTCAGTCATACCACCTAGTCTTGCATTTCACAGGTGCCCACATTCATCCTTTATAATTATCTATTTTTACTTTTTATTTTTTATTTTTATTTTTTGTGGTACCGGGGATTGAACCCAGGGGCATTCTAGCTCTGAGCTACACCCCCAGCCCTATTTTTATCCTTTATTTTGAAACCGGGTCTCACAAAGTTGCAGAGGGCCTCACTAAGTAGCTGAGGCTGGCCGCAAACCCAGATCCTCCCGTCTCAGCCTCCCAAGTACTGGGATTACAAGCATGCACCACCATGCCCAGCCTATAATTATCTATTTTTATAATAGCATTCTGAAGCTGGGTGTGGTGGTGCACACCTATAATCCCAATACTTGGGAGACTGAGACAGGAGGGTAGCAGGTTCGAGGCCAGCCTCAGCAACTTGGCAAGACCCTCAGCAACTTAGTGAGACCCTGTTTTAAAATAAAAAGGACTGGGGGTGTGGCTCAGAGGTAGAATTCCCCTGGGTTCAATCCCCAGTACCAAAAATAAACAAATAGTGTCTCTGAAGGAAGTTGGAGGGGTACTTGGTAATATAAGAGCATTGTTTCTCCTGGCCTAGATCTGTGGTTAAATTGGAACAGAGTTTCAGGGACCCCGTTTCACAGATTCCTAAACGCATCCTTGCCCCTCCCTGCCTTTCACCAGCTCTCCATCTGGAATCCCCACTTCACCATCCATAATTCTGCAGAATTCTTAAAAGAACTCATGGTATTTCCATTGTCCAAAGTAGAATGATAAGCAGAAGGAAGAAGAAGAAACTCATATTCTCTTACAATATATTTTGTGCCCAGGAACAAGTATCTGATCCTACAGGCTTTCATTTATGCTGATCAAAATAATGTTTAGCCTAAAATCAAAACATGCATTTACATTCATGATTATTAGAAACTTAATACCATCTTAACAATGTTTACTTCCTTTGGAAACACATACTATAATGAAGATTATTTTTTACACTGCCTTGTTTTTATTTTTACTATGAAAATACTTATAAACCATTCCTTGTGTTATTACAAAAAAATCTTGGCATTAACAATGGTTATTTTAAAATTCATGATGCTAGTTTTTCTTTGGACTCTACAGCATATCACATGATCTTATTAGAGATGGATCAGTGATTCATTTGTCACTGACAACACGACTAAAATTAAGTGGAAAATAACCTTCAGTTTACATGAATTCACCATATGCAAACATCAAGCACCATCATGGTTATTTGGTAGGCCCCCCCATGCAACTCCATCAACCTCCCCATTACCAGCAAATTCAACAAAATCCTCATCAACTTTCAACATAATATATGGGATTCGATTCAGTTCACACCTCCAACAGACACACACAGATGCCCTTTTTAATCCCACTAATTGGGATTTCTGTTGGCCCCACAGATGGAGGTCACATGGTTTCATGGTCTGCTCCTCCACCAAACCCAACCTTAGCTTTCCTCTCCACTCAGCACGGCAAGCCCTGAAGCTCTCTGGAGTCTGGATTCCATGAGGTTCTTCTCGGAAGGGTCTGCCTCTGCAGCGGGGCCGGCCATTCATTCACCGCCCCTCACACAAACATACTCATTCCCAGGACTAGTAAACTCAGTTCAATCAACACCCCAACACAGTAGCCAATTATATCACACCCCACTGAGGGGCTCTACAAAGCAACGGGGGGTTGACACCCACAGGCAGATTCCCCAGGCCTGCTGTCTTTGTCTGCACTTGTACTACAACATCAACTCATAGGACCAGACCTAGGAGTTGAGTTCTCCATCCATCCATCGGTACCGAGTTCCGGGTGTGTGAGCTGAATTAATCCATAAAGGTTGAAAGGCAGCCAGAGGGCCTGAGCCATGGGTGACTGGACGGGTGTAGAGATTTCCTGCTTCCCTTTTGTCATTCCTCAAAATACTCGTAGGAGAATGCTGAAAGCCGGTCGTGTGTGTGTGCTGTTGTCGCCCTCCCCTTGGGGTGGGAAGGAGGGCACATACTTGGGCCATGCATCAAAAGCCAGGCTCAGGATAAAAGGGCTGAGGTCCTGGGCTCCTCCGTCCACATCGCCTCAGGAAGAGCCTTGTGCCTCCACCGAACCCGGTGAGTGTCCCCCTGGGGAGAGGACCCGGCCTGGAAGGGGTGAGCACAGACCTTCGCTTCCACAGGGAGAGGAGAGTAGGAAGAAGCCTGTGGTGGGCAGCAGGGCGGGCCGTGCAGAAGGGGCGGGTCGGGAGAAAGGAGAGGCCATGAGCCATGGAAAGGGTTTGGTGGGGCCCTCGACCTTAGTCCCCCTTCCTCCCTCATGTCCCCAAGATATTCTCCCTGCCTCCCCCAATCCTCACGTTTTCACCCTCCCCACCTGTGTCCAGAAAGATGCAAAGCATCTCTGGAGGGTGATGGGGTATTTGTGTGTTTTGTGCGCAGAATACCTGCAGGGGGCGCTGTTCTCATTAGATCCCCGTGGCAGGCAGCGGGGTCATGCGCAGAACCCTGGAGGCTCACGTAGAAATCAGGGGCGCTGTTCAGATTAGATCCACATGGCAGGCCGTGGGGTCTTGCGCAGAACCCTGGAGGTTCACCTAGAAGTCGGCCAGCTACCCTTCTGACAGGAAAGGACAAGTCAATCAAACCCCAAATCAGTGTCTGGAGGAACGACTCGGTTTAGGGGGAAAGGATCTTCAACTAAACCAAAGAATGAGGAGCCCCCGGCCAGGCCTCCACCTTGACCTGCATTTTGTTTGGGTTTGGTTTTACCCAGGCTCACCGACGCCCGCCGAGATGTCCTGCCAGCAGAACCAGCAGCAGTGCCAGCCCCTTCCCAAGTGCCCCTCGCCCAAGTGCCCCCCGAAGAGCTCAGCACAGTGCCTGCCTCAGGCCTCCTCGGGCTGTGCCCTGAGCTCCGGGGGCTGCAGCAGCGGCCTGGGCTCCGAGGGTGGCTGCTGCCTGGGCCACCACGGGCGCCGCAGGTCCCACCGGTGCCGGCGTCAGAGCTCGGAGTCCTGCGACAAGGGCCAGCAGTCCGGGGGCTCGGGGGGCTGCTGCTAACCTGACCCAGGAGATTAAGTAAAATGCTTTAAGGAAAGAAAGCTCTGAAATCACTGGATCCGCCCTAGCCTGGTGGCTCCTTCCTGTCCCCTCTCTTTGCTGCTGAGATGCTCCTTGACAAGGTCACAGTCACCACCACCCCCTCCTGCTGGTCTCCAGGAGCGCAGTGCTCCCTCCTCCTTCCTGTCCCTGTGAAAAATAAAGCCATCCTTCTCATTGCAACCTTTGGCGCGTCCCTCTGCATCTTTGTCCCACCCTGGGCAGCCCAAGAGCAAGTGCAGAATCCTGTCTCAGGAACAGTCACCTGGCAGGTCCTACATACTCCCCTCAGCACAAAGGGGTTCTTGTGTTGGGATGGGGATAGAGTGGGAGTCTTTCACAAGGTCAAAGCCAAGGGCAAACGTTTGGGAGTAACCAGAGAACTCTGGAAATTAAAGGGAAGGAATGACAAGTCCACCTCTTTGTCCTACCCTGGGCCACCCAACATCTGGTGCAGATCCTGTCTCAGGAAAAAACATCTGGCAGGTCCTGCCTACTCCCTTCATCTCACAAGTCGGAGGGGGGTCATGTGTTGGGACAAAATATCACACAGATGCCACCTGGTCCTCTTGGGATGTTTCCTCTGAGTGAAGCCAAGTGCTATGGAAGAACTCTACAATCCTGGGACAGTCGTGCCAGGGAGGCCAGGTGTAGGTCCTCCAGTTGACACCCCAGAATAGATCCCCAAGGGCATCCAACTCTGACTGCCAACCATCTGAATGAACCTTCTCGAATGTCCATCCCAGCCAAGACTGCAGGTGACCACAGCTTCAGTGGACATCTGACTACAAGTGCGTGCAACAAGAATTACCTTCGGGGGGCTGGTGTTGTAGCTCAGTGGTATAGCACTTGCTTAGCATGCATGGGAACTTAGGTTCGATCCCCAGGACTGCAAAAAAAAAAACCAAAAAAAAACAAAAAACCGGGCGTGATGGCGCACGCTTGTAATCCCAGTACTTGGGAGGTGGAGACCAGAGGATTCGGGTTCACAGCCAGCCTCAGCTACTTAGTGAGGCCCTCTGCAACTTCGTGAGACCCAGTTTCAAAATAAAATATAAAAAATAGGGCCGGGGGTGTAGCTCGGAGGTAGAACCCCCCTGGGTTCAATCCCTGGTACTGCAAAAAAAACAAAAAGAATTACCTTCAGAACCCTTCCTAAATTCCTGATCCGCAAAACTGAGAAGACTAAGGTGGCTTATTGTTTCACCCCACAAAGTTTGGGGGGCATACAACAAGAGTAACCAGGACCCCCACTAGTTTTCTCCTGTTTGCAACTACCTTTTTCCCTCTAAAGCTGGTTCTTCTGTGGCTCCAATAGTCACTGCGTTACTTTCTTAACCCCACAGAACCCACTCTTCCCTGCCTTACTGTTTTGCCCAGGCTGGGTTTATCCCCCTGCAGCGGGGCCTACCACACACGGGAGATGACATACCAATTGAAGGCAGAGCAGACAAATGCAGGTACCAGCCTGGAAAGTACACACCTGGACAGACGTCTGTCCCCAGTGACTCAGAACTTTGTCCTCATTGTATCCCCAGCACCTAAATTGGCGCTTGCACACAGGTGCATAGACTCAACAATACCTATGGAACAATGACGGAAAAACCAACGCACAGCTCCCAGGATGGCTTCATGCAGCTAACCAGGTTTAGAGAAACAATTTTCCCTCCACCCACTGGGTCCTCATCTGTCAGGAACCATGTTTAGTGGTAGAGCCATGCCTGATTACTGATGGGACGTCCCAGCTCTATTCTGGGGGTCGCGGTTCCCCCCAATCTGGTGCTCTATATAGTTTTCTCGTTCTTGATATTGCATTATTCTATGCTTTTGAATTATATTGTTAACATCATCTCAGGTGCAGGAAAATTCCCCCGGAATGTGTTGCTTTGGTGTTACTGATTTCACAGCCAGGCATGGTGGCGCACGTCTGTAATCGCAGTAGTTGGGAGTCTGAGATAGGAGGATCGCAAGTTGGAGGCCAACCTCAGCAACTTAGCAAGACCCTGTTTCAAAATAAAAAGTAAGCTGGGCGTGGTGGCGCACGCTTGTAATCCCAGTACTTGGGAGGCTGAGACCAGAGGATCCGGGTTCGCGGCCAGCCTCAGCTACTTAGTGAGGCTCTCCGCAACTTAGTGAGACCCGGTTTCAAAATAAAAGAATAAAAAAATAGGACTGGGGTGTAGCTCGAAAGTAGAATGCCTCTGGGTTCAATCCCAGTACCGCAATAAATAAATAAATAAATAAATAAATAAATAAAAAAGGGCTGCAGGTGTAGCTCAGAGGTAGAGGACTCTTGAGTTCAATCCCCAGTGCCAATATATATTTCATCTATTCAAGTGGGATTTTCTTGTGTTTTGAGTATTTTCTGTTATTCAATCCTCTTGTACTTTTGATCGTGGGAAAGTGGCTTCATTTTGGCCCGCGGATCAGAACCCATTCAACAGAACCCTGGCTGGACAGGGCAGGTCTGAACTTTATTAATTGACCCTGCTTTTGTCTTTCCTCGCCCAGACTGGATTTACCAAGAGCAATAATCCTGACTTAGCGCTTCTGAACCCCCAACCTTGTTCCTCAGTTTTCATGTCAAACAACAAATGCTACAGGCTAATGTCTAAACAGCTCTCTGCATACTTTACATAGTTAACAGACCATCCAGGCCTGAGGCGACCGTGCCTGTCCTCAGTTTGGGGATGAGGAGGCTGAGGCGCAGGGTAGGACGGGTTCTCACTCAGCTCTTGAGTTAACAGAGCTGGGATTGGACCCCAGCAGTCTGGGTTCAGGTGCTCTACTCCCCAGCTGCTGGTCAGCTACTAGAATTTGACTGATGAGTCTCAGTCTCTGTTCCCCTGAAATCCACACGGTTCCTGTCATTTTGAGGCAGAGCAGCAGAGATCCATCTGTGTTTATGGCATTGGGCATGCAGCGCGGCTGCGTTCGAGGCTACATGTTCTCAGAAGGAGCCTGCCTTCCTTTTTCCTCTTATCTGGTTTGTATTTTAACTCTAGCGGGGTGCAGTGGCGCTCACCTGTAATACCTCGATTCTGATTTCTTCACCTCACCCTCTGGACTCATTGTTCACAGTTTGACTTGACCGTCCTCCCTTAGACCTTGCTTTCCATCCACACGCCCTCCACCCTCTTTGAACCCGTGATTGCCAACTTCCTGATCCTATCACCCTCTACAGAGACCGGGGAGTCCAATGTCAGATCACCCGCACCCCCATATTACACAAGAAAAGCCAGCCTTTCTTCCCAGAATATTTTCAGCAACCTCTCAATGCCTCACTCTTCCCTCCATGCTTCTGCCTCCAAGACCCACAGGGCCTTCCTATAGAAAGAGCAAGCTGAGACGTTAAACTTTGATCCCAGACCAGGATCATTCCAAGATCAGGGAGAAGAGACCCACTGGGCAGCCGTGGGTGGAGAAGAGTCAAGAAAAAAGTGAGATACAGGTGGTGTTGAAGAAAAGCTTTATTTTTCTACATGTTCAGACACAGGTGACATCGTTGCCAGGAGGGGAGGAGCTTCTGACTTTTGGAAAATACATGGGCAGAGCCTCCCGCAGAGAGCACAGTCCTCCCCTGTGAGCACTTCAGCCGCTCAGTCCAAGAAACGGAACAGGATGTCTAGGCAAGGATGCACCGGGTTGGCCTTTGCACTCAGCTTCTGGGATTCTTGTTTATTTTGAAGTCACTTCTCTGGGCATTGAAACCCCAGTCAGCAGCAGCCCCCCGAACCCCCGGACTGCTGGCCACTGCCCTTGTCGCAGGACTCCGAGCTCTGGCGCCGGCACCGGTGGGACCTGCGGCGACCGTGGTGGCTCAGACAGCAGCCACCCTCAGAGCCCAGGCCACTGCTGCAGCCCCCGGAGCTCAGGGCACAGCCCGAGGAGGCCTTAGGGGGGCACTGTGCTGGGCTCTTTGGGGGGCACTTGGGCGAGGGGCATTTGGGAGGGGGCTGGCACTGCTGCTGGTTCTGCTGGCAGGACATCTCGGCAAGAATTGGATCCTGAACAAAATCATAGAAACATTTGAGCACAAAAGCTCCAGGCCAATCTCTCCACATTTACTGTGTCAAACATTTGCCCCCACGTGACCAGGCAGCTCTCTAAGCCTTGGGGGAGAAGCAGGAGCTGGGAGGAGACACGTGTGTGTGGATGAGGCATCCACAAGGACATCAGGAGGATCTGCAAGCAGCCCAACAACAGGCTCAGAGCAAGAACGGAAGGAACCCTGAGGTCCCTGGCTCCGGCCACAGAGGCCCCTTCCTCCCTCACCATCACCCCCACCCCAGCTCCCCCACTATGGGCTTCTTTCCAGATCTGGGCTCCTCTTCCCCACACACCCCCAGCTGCGATCCATCCCTTGCCGGGCACTCACCGGGTGCAGAGGAGGCAGGAGAAGGCTATTTCTGAGGAGGCTGTTTCTGAGGAGGCCAGGGCAGGAGCCCTTTTATCCTGTGCAGAGCTGGTGAAACATCGCTTGAGCATGCTCCTGCTTTCATAACCAGGGGAGGTGACAGTGCCGGGGACTTACCTGCCTCCGGTGTCTTCCTGGGCCCATGCCTATAGGTGTCATAAGGCGGAACCAGGATGTCCCGGTGACCACCGAATCACTTCCCTTTGGTCTTCCCCGAGCCCGCTGCCCCACCTTTGCCCATTCATTCGTGGGCCTGTCCCTCTTACTCCACGTAACAGCAGCACAGTGGAGACGCACACGACGCGCCTCTTGACTACCCCGAGGCCCACGTGGACATCACTTGGAAAAATAACTGTGCGTGGTCTGAGGAGACAAGCACCGTCAGAGAAGTGTGTAGAAAGACCGCGCGCCTCGGGCCCCGCTTCTGCAAGTCAGTCTTCCATCGCGCGCCTGGTCCCAAAGGAGGGTGGAGGTCCTTCGGGTATTCTCTGGGAGTGGCAGCTGGACAAGCCCATTGGCCCACAGGAATATGAAGTGTGGGGAGAGGGGACAGAAAGGCTCTAAGAGGCCCTCATGGCCCCCCGGTGGCTGCGCGTGGACCATTAAGGAGTTAGCGAGGAGAAGGGACTTAGAACTCTGGAGGTGGTAGACTTAGAACTGATATTACTCAGACTGATATTATTACAGAGGAGGAGGAGAATACTGTGGCCCTATCTATTATAGGATATGAATTAAGACTGTAACAATTAAGCCGGGCACAGTGGTGCATGCTGGTAATCCTAGTACTTGGGAAGGCTGAGACAGGAGGAGAGTAGGTTCGAGGTCAGACTCAGCTATGTATTGAGACTCTCAGCAACCTAGCGAGACCCTGTTTCAAAACAAAAAATAAAAATGGATGGGGATATAGTTTGGAGGTAAAATTCCCCTGGGTCTAACTCCTAGTAACACACACA
>PVJS01013518.1:0-41940 GCA_004027185.1 Glis glis | reverse complement strand
ATCCTCCAGTCTCCGCCTCCCAAAGTACTGGGATTACAAGCGTGCGCCACCACGCCCGGCTCACACTACCTATTTTTTAAGATGCACCTTATTCCCATAGCTTCTCTCCAGCTTCAGTGCCATACCCAGCAGTGCAGCTTAGTTCATTCAGATGAGATTAAGGTCAATAAGAATTTATACAATTTCACAGGTCTTGAGATTCCCAACTTGGGAATAAGTTTATTTACAAAATAAACTTATTATAAAGATATAATTTAATCTTATTCATATTTATTGTTAGCTGAAAATGGAGGAAGATGAGACACAGGTTTTACATGAAACCTTAAAATAATTCTTGGATGTATATAAATAAAGGCATTAAGTAATTTTTAAAAGACTAGTAGGTAGTTTCATGATTTGCTAAGTTAGGCCTTTTTATGAAATCTATGTTCATATAGCTTGGTCCCTGTCTCACGTAGGTTAAATCGGGGCATGTATTTTTCACATAATAGAATCAGTGAAACCTCATTATTTAAATGTCTAAAATAATTATCAGTTAGAAGTTCTGAAGAGATACCTTAGCCAACTCCTAGTATTTACCTATTTCGAGTATTTTACATTCAAGTACTGTTAAAAGCATATTTAAACAACATTCATTTTAAACAATTGCCAAACCTTTTAAATCTTTTGTTTTAAAGCCTGATGCAGGTAGGTCACTTACTCACATACCTAAAGGGTTCAGGGCTAGCTCTTCCCCATATCCATATATCCATAAACAGCAAGTAGAATCAGGGCTAGCTCTTCCCCATATCCATATATCCATAAACAGCAAGTAGAATACTATATATTTCTATCTCCTCAGTCAATGTAAGGAGTAAGGGTGTGTGTGTGTGTGTGTGTGTGTGTGTGTGTGTGTATAAATGCATGTATGTTTTCAGAATAGAAAAACCGCTATTTGTATTGTCCCTTCCTTCCTTTTAAAATTAGTAATTACTGGATTTTGTCCTACTAATAAAAGTAATACATATTTTACATAAAATTTACAAAGTAAAGTACAAAGAATAAAATTAAAAACCACAATATCACTATTCAGAGAAAACTATCTTGCATTTTAGTTCATTTCCTTCTAGTCTTTTCCCTGTGTGTATGTTTTTAGATGTTTTTCTTAAATAAAATTAGGCAATTATTCTGGATATTACCATTGGATATTCTGCTTTTTTACATAATATATTTGCATATTATATCTTAATCTTTTCCTTTGTGCCACTAAGTATTTTGTACACTATCAATCATATCTATCACATTCAACTTAACCATTCCCTTACTTATGGGCTTCATGTGGCTTCCGACTTCCTAAAAAAATGCTTCAGTGCAGCCGGGCGTGCTGGCGCACGCTTGTAATCCCAGTACTTTGGGAGGCGAAGACCAGAGGATCCGGGTTCGTGGCCAGCCTCAGCTCGCGCACGTGCGCGCGCGTGCGCACACTCTCTCTCTCTTTCTCCCTGTCTCTCTCTCTCTCTCTCTCCCCCTGTCTCTCTCTCTCTCTCTCTCTCTCTCTACTTAGTGAGGCCCTCCGCAACTTCGTGAGACCCGGTCTCAAAATAAAGTATAAAAAATAGGGCCGGGGGCGTAGTGCGGAGGTAGAACACCCCTGGGTTCAATCCCCGGTACCACACACACACACACACAAAAAAAGCTCAGTGCTTAGATTCCCAAACTTACTGGCTTACCACCTCCTTTTCATAAAAAAAAAAAAGTTGACCAGCACACCCTGGGTACTTCCACTGCCCCTCATTCTTATTCAGTGTACCCCAATTGCACTGAAGTTACTACCACCCAAGCTGGATGGTTCCAGTGTTTCCCTGGGGGCACTCACTGACTTTGGGAATCTATGTTTCAGTGAGTATTACTGGACATAAGTCTTTCCATACTGAGGGAAAAAATGCTCAAATTTGTACCACTAGGAAGCACCTCATTATTTATGTAGCTTCTTATTAAAAATCTATGGTGGCCAGAATATGTTCCCACTGACTTTAAAATGTGCTATATAAGCCAGGCATGGTGGTGCAGGCCTATAGTCCCAGTTCTTGGGAGGCTGAGACAGGAGCATCACAGGTTCGAGGACAGGCCCAGAAAATAGTGAGACTCTCATCAACCTAGGGAGACTCTGTTTCAAAGTAAAACTAAAAATAAAGGGCTTGGGGTGTAGTTCAGAGGTAGAATGCCCCCAGGTTCAATACCCAGTATCACAAGATAGATAATAGATAGATAGATAGATAGATAGATAGATGATAGATGATAGATAGATAATAATATAATCATGATGATGATGATAGATAGATAGATAGATATAAATTCACTATAATAGTGAGATAATCTTTGAGTATATCTAAACACATACACAGATTCTGAGTCTTCGCCATCTTGTTTTTCCATATTCCATTAAATTTTTATTCAAAGTTATCTGTGGATTTCTGAAATTAAAACGTGCTTGCCTTGTGTGTAGCATATTACAGTGTTGATCCTGTGACCAACACCCATTCAGCAAGAGCACCCACACACATCACACATCCTCTCCTGGCTTTCCTCCTCCTCCTGAATAGTCTTACTTTCTGTCGATGGCTCAGTCTCTCCTGCTTTCTCCTTCAGGCATACATTTTCCCCAGACTCACCCAGCCACCCCCATTGCCTCAGCAACCCCTTCTACATGACTCCCACTTTATATTTCCAGAGAGCAATTATTTCCAGGCTTCAGAATCCCATTTGTACTGGCTTATCAGGCATTCACACTATGGTATCTAGAGGTCAATATTTAGAGAGCTGAACTGATTCTCCTGTTCTTCCTCTCTACTTCACCCAAACCTCTAATGTTTCCTTAATGTCATAACTGAATAACCATTTCTCATAATGGTCTAAATGCAAATCAGCATATTTGTGAAATACAAATGAACATGGGTAATTCCATACACCATTTTCTTCCACTAATTGATTGAATCTTTTGTCATATTTTGTTGGCCTGAATTATATATCAGGCCAATGTTATTTATTTGGACATGTAAATTGGTCTTTACAAAGATCAGAGTCTTGAAATGTTTAAGCATTAAACCTAGAAAGAGAGGAACCTTAAAAACCTAGTTCAAACTGGGCCTGGTGATGCACACCTGTAATCCTAGTACTTGGGAGGCTGAGACAGGAGGATTGCAGGTTCCTGGCCAGCCTCAGAAACTTAGTAAGGCTCTCCACAACTTAGTGAAACCCTGTTTCAAAAATAAAAAAAATAAAACAGGGTTGGGGGTATAGCTCTGAGGCAGAATGCCCCTGGGTTCAATCCTTAGTACCACCAAAAAAAGAAAGCCTAGTCCAGCTTTTCTCATGTCATGGTTATGAACTGAGGCAACTAAAACTCAAAAGAAGAAAGCTGATTGTGTCAAAGTCAGGTTGGTGGCCATCTGGCCCTGACTAGATGGCAGTGCCTTTTCCTTTAAACCCTGCTTCATTCCTCATGAAGAATAAAATTGTTAAAATAGTAAAACATTTTCACTAGTTAAGAGAAGATTTTCAATCTCTGAACGAAGACAGAATATGAAAAAGATGGTTAACAATCCTTAGAAGCATTTATATGTTTGTATTTTAAGACTCAAGAGAAACATTGGGTCGAAGTTCACATTTGTAGTATTTCTGCAACAAGGAGCTCTTTTAAAACAACTTAGGGTTAGCAGCATGAAAACCATGCTTTCCCTCCATCAGGTAACTGTTGTCAGGTATTTTGAAAGTGCTCTTTTGTACTCGCACAACTTGGATGGTTCCCATTTGCCTATAAAATAAAGTCTAAACTTTCGATCACATAGAAAATAACCTCACAACCTAATCCTAGTTGGATGCTGCAGTTTCATCATCTGTTGCTGCCCCCTTCCTTCATCCTAGGAACCTGCTTTAGTCCCATTAAGCTCTTGGACATTCCCTCAAATAACATTCCACACCCCACTTATGCTTCTCATGCTATTTCCTTTATTTTAAATCTCCTTTCTTTCCCTGCTCATCCCTCCTCCCTGACATCCAAACTCCAGCTCATGCTGCATAGCCCTGCTCAAAGGTCACCCGCTACCTCCTCTGTGAAGCCACTGAAGCACCCAGATCAAGGACTCTGTCCTTCATGCCACTCCCCAGGCACCTGGCCATGCCCGCCAAATTTATTAGAGACAGTTGTTCTCCTGCCTGTCTTCTGCTTCTCCTTTCACTGTGGCTGGGAAGCTCTCCAGGAAGGGGCTTCTGGGTCTTACTGGCCCTTGCAACTCTAGAACCTAGTGCCAAAGATAACTCATGACCCTTTTAAAAGGATTGGTTGTTCAAGCAATCCAAAATTTATTATACAGTTTGTAAGTGTATTAGAAGAACTGTCTCTGATAAAACTTGGTAAGCTTAGTTCCAATAATTTTATAGACTTAAAAGAAATAAATATATTGTTCTCTTACAGTGCATTCAAATCACACTTGACAATAACCTATCCTCAATTAATTTAAGATTTTATTTCAATTAAAAATAGTTTTAAATTCTCAAAGCATTAGGACCAAGATTTAGATGGTCATTTTAAAAGTATAATGTTGTGAGGGACTGGTGGGGAGCTCAGTGATAGAACACATGCTGACTGAGCATGCTTGAGGCTCTGGGTTCAATACCCAGCACTCCCCAAATTTTTAAATATAGATGTGTGTGTGTGTGTGTGTGTGTGTGTGTGTGTGTGTAAGAGAAAGAAGAGAGAGAGAGAGAAATACAAAATTGTAATTTGCAGCCCAGTATAATCAGTACAGTGTCCAACATGAGAATACCTGTTCTTACCTGGAATACTAGATACTTTCTCATTATTCACTTAAATAGAGCCAAAAGTCAGGATTTAATGTGCATAATTATATATAAGAAAGCTTTAAACATAATACTTTAAGAGAAACATTTCTGTTATAGGGCTATCAAATGGCCAAAATACATTTAAATTTATTTATGTTCTAATTTATAGTTCAGCTGAAGCTCTAGAGGAAAATATAAATTAAGACTGAAACTCTTTGTTATTCCATACAAATCCAACACAGGAAATCACACTTCCATGTAACAGACTGGCATTTAGAAAATATATACTTAAAACAGGTTACATTTTATTCATATTTCTTTTATCTTAACCCTATGGTTTACATTAAATTCTAGTTAGTCCATCAACCATTATTAGTAATTAGCCTGGTATCAAATTTTAGCTATAACATCTGTATTGTCCTATTAGTGATACACAAAGACTATTCTGGGTATCAAGAAAAATTTGATTCTTCTTCCATTTGATGATGCTATTTTTTAGCATTGAAAATTCAAAGAATCTTTAGTAATAGAAAATGTGTAGCTCAATGACCAAGTTTATAAGGTTATGTCTTCTGAAAATTAATTCAATTTATACAGTATAGGATTTTTTAGTGCATAATGTAAAGTAAAATACTGTGTTGTCAAGTTGTGTTACTTCAGTTGAATTCTGGATAACACTATTCAACCCTCCTTTGATTGTCATTGAGAAGGGCTCTTGCATAGGGTATATATTTGTTTTCTATTGCTATAACAAAATACCTAAGGCTGGACACATTATACAGAAGAGAGGTATATTCAGCTCATAGTTCTGTTGGTTTAAGAGCATGGTGTCAGCTTCTGTTCATCTCTGGTGATGGCCTTCTGGCAGGTTGTATCTTATTGGCTAGATCACATGCAAGAGGGATCACACAGCAAAACAGGAAGCCAGAGAGGAATTCAAATGTCAGACTCACTCCTTCATGACAACTTGCTCTTGCAAGAGTTATCTCATTCTGTGAGACCAGCATTAATTTCTTCTAGGGGTACTGCCCGCAATGGCTGAAATACCTTGCAAAAGCCCTAGCTCTTAAGGATTCCATCACCTCTTAATTCTGTCATATTGTGACCAACCCTCCAACATATGAGCCTTGGGGGACACCCTGAAGCCACATCCACACTATAGCAGGATGCCTGAAAAACTACCAATATCCATATCATACTGAACAAATGACCAAAATGTCTTTGCTTACATGCTTTTGAAAGATATACTATTTTATAAAAATATGTGTATTTCTCTGAAGCTATTTTTCTGGATTATGTATACTTGTTCAGTGTTAAGCATTCTTCTAAGATGTGTTACTAAACATCAACAGTATGTTAAATTATCTTAATATACTACTAATAAATGCCATCTATACTTACATCTATAGTTTCCCTCCCCAGCAATTACTAAAGTTCAAATACATTCTGTTGAGTTTTGTTGTCTTTGAACTTTTGACCAAATACTGTCTAGTCATCATCCCACATGGACTTCCTTCTGAAAAATCTGCCGTAACTCTTGATTTGCTTTTTTTAGTTGTTGTTGTTGCAGTCTTAAACCATTAAACACCTTCTTATTTGAATTTTATTTTTATACTTTTATTGGTTCATTGTAATTATATATCATATTGAGTGTAGGGTGATAGGAATTCTCTTCTCATCCTCTTCTCTCCTGAGCTTTGTAGCCTGTCTGTTTCCGTCAAGAGTAATTCATCCATCCATCCGTGTTTTATTCTGGATTCATTCATTTATTCCATCAACAAGTATGTAAGTGGCAGGAATCAAATAGAAGAGTGTCCACAGCTACCTAATGAGACTAATTTTTTTTAAGCCAAACTATTTGGAGTCCACACTCTAGGACAAAGGCAATATAAAATGCTGTCAAGTAAACAAAGATGATTGAAACACAACCCTTGTCTTCTAGGATTGTTTAATCTAAAAGGGAAGAAGAACATGGACAAGTTGACAAATGCAGGCTGTCACAGAGAACCAAGACATTTATTCTAGTGACTTTGCATTGCAGATTTAAAATTGTATTTTTGAGCCGGGCGTGGTGGCGCATGCCTGTAATCTTAGTACTTGGGAGGCAGAGACAGGAGGATTGCAGGTTCAAAGCCAGCCTCAGCAATTTAGCAAGACCCTCAACAACTTAGCGAGACCCTGTTTCAAAAAATAAAAATAAAATAGGGCTGGGAATCTAGCTCAGAAATAGAAAGCCTCTGAGTTCAATCCCCAGTACAAAAAAAATACAAAATTGTATTTTTGTATTCATAATTTTACTAAGGTTCAAACATTAGATGACAACCATTTTCAGTTCTAATCCCACTTATTGTGTGAAGTCTTCCTCAACTTATATTTCAATTCCTGTTGCACTTATCTACATCACACAGTTTAATAAATCTTTCTGTGTTTGAGAAGTGGAAGCAGCAGGATGTGAGGACACAAAGTTGAGGCACCCCTGCTGCCCCCTTATTCTTTTCTTTGCTCTCCTGTGGACCCTGGATTCAGTCCATCAGCTTCCCTTCTGTGCATGTAACACACATTGCATTAACTGATGACCCCCCTTCCTTCTGGGATTCCAGCACAACAGGGACAGTGTACAACTTTAACTCTCTTCTATTATTCCTAATTAAATATAACAAACTCCTTGACATTTTACAAGTATATTATTTTCTTGCTAATATTCCAGAGAAAGAGAGCTTAACAAAATAGCAAATTTCTAAAATTTACAAGATAATATATATTTCTTTAATAGCAATGAGCCACAGGCTGGGCTCAGGGCAAGGTAGCAGATATGCAAGAAGATACTTCATGTGGGGTGCAGCAAATTCTGTCTCATCCATATTTGTATGCTCATTATGATAGCTGTCTGTCATAAGTTTTCTTATTTAGCAGATATTAAAATTTGAACTTATAAATGAGTACTTAAAAAACTGTCCAACCATTTAAAAGATTGACATAAAAGATTGTTTTTCACCAAAGGTTGGGAATGACCTGTGTGTGGTAAAGGTCTTTGTTCAAAAAGTAAATGGATTAGACTTGATGTTTTCTTTCCTTTCTTGACCCGACCTCTTAGTTCTTCAAAGTAAATTAACTTTAAGTAAATTGATCTTTCTTTTTTTTTTTTGACACTCCTGAAATATATTGGGAAAGTACAGGCGTTGGAGTCTGGTGGTCTTAGTTTTAAATTTTCTCTGTGTGATTTGAGGCAAATTCCTTTACTTCTGCAGATCTTGGCATCCTCATCTATAAAATAAGAGTAGTTTCTTCATTCTTTCAGGCATCTATTCATTCATTCAATAGAAGTTTTTTGAGCATTCTATGTATTAGAAATCATGCTCAATGGCAAGGTTATAATACTAAAAAAACAAAACCAACCAAGAAAAACACACAGGGTTCAACTCTCATGGTACTTGTGATCTAGTTGGACATGTGGACAGTTAACAGACAAATTGAAATACATTTTATTATTATGATTAAGAGGCACTCTGAAAACACACAGAAAAGGTAAAACATTGTGAGAATTGAATAAAAATTATATATAGAGTGTCTAGCAGTGCCTATTTATATAGACACTCAGTTATTGTCTATTGCCACCTTCATTCTCTGTGTTGATAATTTTAACTTTCTCCTTTACACTCCTCCTTTCCAACAAGGTCAATTCATAGGTTGTGATAGTTAATCTAATTTGTCAAATTGACCAGATCATGACACACCCAAGATCATGTGACTTTGGGTGTGTAACAGCAGATTAAATAGAAAGTCCTGCCCTAAATGTAGGCAGCAGGATTCTGATAGGTGCAGGACTTGGATAAAAGAAGGAGAAAGCCGCGTAGAGGGATGCGCGACTCTTTCTGAAGAAAACGCATCTGCTCTAGTCTGAGATCGTTGGCCTCCAACTTCGCCATTTCTCTGAAGAGCTTCTTGATCTTCTGCTCTCATCTGAGATCATCGGCCTCCAGCCCTTCGAACTGAAACTTCACCATTGTTTCTCCAAAGAGCTTCCTGATCTTCACATCTTGGACTGGGACTGAATTAGTGGTTGCTCCGATCCTAAGACTCCAGCTCTTAGACCGCTCGACCAGCTACTGGTTTCTCTGACTCTCCACGTGCAGACAGGACTTGGGACTACATTGTAAGCTGATCTGATAAATTCCTTTTTCCATATACTCATTATGTGAATTCTGTTAGTCTAGTGAACCCTGACCAATACATAGGTAGTCTATACAGTATTGTCCAATAAAAATACAACCTGAGCTACATATGTAATTTTAAATTTTCTAGTAGCCACATTAGAAAAAGTAAAAAGAAACATGAAATACATTTTGATATTACATGGTCTTTAACCCAATATATACAAAATGTTATCTCAACATCACATCAATGTAAAAATTATTTTCATGAATTTACATTATATATGTTACTAAGTCTTCAAAATTCACTGTGCGTTTTATACTTATTGCATCTCAGTTTGAACCAGCCACATTTTAAGTGCTCAGTAGCCACGTGTCACTGATTATCTACCAAGTTGGACAGCACAGGTGGATACTTTCCAACTGACCAGGGTTATGCTTTCTGAGAGGCAGTGCCCTATAGATAATAAGCATCCAATAGATATTTAATTAATGAATCAGCATCATTTTTGTCCTTTCCTCAGCACGTATTAGAGATAAACTAGAGGCTATGGATTTTATCACCACTCCTATCCCCAACTAACAATATAATAAAGGAGAAAAGCCAGTAAGTAGATTCTTTGCAACATGTTATAATTGCTATTAAAAGATAAATATATTGTATTCTTGAAATTACTGAGTAGATTTTAAGTATGCTCACCACAAAAAATATGTGAGGTAATGCACATGATAATTAGCAATATTTAGTCATTCCACAGTATATACATATTTCAAAACATCATGTTGTACATGATAAATGTATACAATTATTTTTTGTGTGGTACTGGGGATTGAACCCAAGGGCATTCTACCTCTGAACTATATCCTCAGCCCTATTTTATTTATTTATTAATTTATTTTTATTTTTTTGAAACGGGGTCTCACTAAGTTGCAGAGGACCTCACTAAATTACTGAAGCTGACTATGAACCTGCAATCCTCCTGTCTCATTCTCCCAAGTACTAGGATTACAGGCGTGTACTACCACACCTGGCTTACAATTTTTATTTATAAAAACAAATAAACAGCTGGGCATAGTGGCACATACCTGTAATCCAAGTACTTATGAGGCTGAGACAGGAGGATTGTAGGTTAGAGGCTAGCCTCAACAAGTTAGCAAGACCCTGTCTTGAAAAAAACAAAACAACAAACAAAAACAAAAAACATCAGATTAAGGGTGTAGCTCAGAATGCCCCTGGGTTAAATCCAGTACCAAATAAAATAAGCAAATAAATAAAATTTTTCAAAAGAGACAAAATATGTATGAAATTAGGCTATCAGGATAAAAGGAGGGAATCACCAATTATTTAGAGATGTCTAGAAATGTCTGCACCAAGCACTTCAGGAGAAGTCAGAATATGCCTTCCATGTCAGGTTCCCCTGTTTCAACACAGAGTATGCTTCTTAGCTCATTTCCTGAAACAAAGTACAGTATTCCCAGGAGGGGCCTTTCTGGTAGCAAACCAATGATCTCTGGCATACTAGAGGAAAACTGGCTCTGAGATTAGTCTGTGATTAGACTTAAAACACATATGCACTTCAGTGAAAGATACCAATGCCCTTCCTTTTATTTCCTATCTGGTTTTGTTAACTGCAAGGGACTTTTCCTGTAGTTTTGTCAGCATGCAAATCTTTCTTTAAAGCATAATTAGAAGCGCAGGTTCTTGTCAACTCCAAGCGCCTTTGTTGTTGGTGACTTGATTGACTCTCTGCTCAACTCCTCTGGACAGCTTCTGAAGATCTACATCCTCCCCATGGAGTTCAGGAGCCTCATAGTGGGACCAAAAGACAGGAAGAGGACTCTGTAGAATGGTGAAGTCCCCCAAAGAAAATGCTCAAGGACTTTCTGCTCATAAGATAACTTGGGAAGATAAAAATACCTTTTAACAACAGGTGATTTTTTTTTCATCAGATCTTTTTCAAAGTCCTGGGACACAATGGCAAGTTAGGAAAACAAAGAATAAAACCGTACACCCACTCACTGTTTTCACTGAGGAACCATCTCCTTTGACAGATGACTGCTTAGCTGTTCTCAGTGAGTAGAGCTTTGTCCAAACAAAACCCAAATCTCCCTCGGCCTAACGGGATGGCTGCATGACCTCTCCAGACCTTTCCTTTTCCAAGAGTACAAAATTCCTACCTGCACTGAGCTTGTGGAAGACATGCCAAAATAAATCCACTGTATGGTTTCACCTTAATGGTTGCTTCTTTGAGCATATCTGTAATATCAACATGTAAAACATATGTATCAGGAGCTGAGTATTTGGGAAAGCATCGCTGCTTTCTTCAGAAGAGGATTTCAGTCTCTTTCCTGTGCTGTACATTTATGACTTTATAACATTATGAAGAAATGTTTAGAAAATTCCTGAAGTATGTGTAATTTTATAAGGTATAATGGATATTATAGCATTATGGATTTAGGAAGATACTTAGTATTGTATGTCGGTAGATGTTGAATTTCCCTATCAATCTTAAAAATGTTTATATTAAGCCAGGCGTGGTGACACATGCTTGTAATCCCAGTACTTGGGAGGCTGACACAGGAGGATCATAGGTTCGAGGACAGCCTCAGCAAGTAGTGAGACTCTCATCAACCTAGTGAGATCCTGATTCAGGGCTGGGGGTGTAGCTCAGAGGTAGAAAGCCCCTGGGTTCAATCCCCAGTACAAAAAAAAAATGTATATTAGACCTCACAGTTTTATCCTTACCATCATTAAAATAAATGTACAGCACTAAAAAGTATTTGGTATATGAGAAAATGCCTCTCCTGAGAGAAAAATAAGAAGAACACAAGTCTATCATGGTAGTTTGCTACAAATCTGACTTCAATAATATAAGAAATGATAATTGATCATAATCAAGCATGTATCAGTCTATGAGAAGGGTTGATACCAAGCTTTCTAAGGAAAATGGCATTCTATCTTTCATCTTCACAGAAAACACATAAATCACTGCATATCAGCTAGCAAATATGGTTTATTTTTTTAAAGATAAGTTGTTTGGCTATACTATGTTTTCCTTCTCAAAAGGAAAAAATATGAAATTAATTTTATGTCACTGTTTTAAATGAAAAATGTGAGCTACATCTGTGTGTTTAAGGTTACAAACATATGAAATCAAGCTTGCACATAAAGTATCTGT
Organism: Glis glis; assembly: GCA_004027185.1. NCBI lineage: Eukaryota > Metazoa > Chordata > Mammalia > Rodentia > Gliridae > Glis > Glis glis. The sequence continues at coordinate 29,789 of PVJS01013518.1, read as the reverse complement.
GAAACAAAGTGGGAAATATCTAGCTACTAGTTACAAAAGTCAAATATAAGTGCTGTTTTTCTTTTATAGCAAGTTCCTACCCTGTGTGTTACAACAGAGCTGGGGGTGGGGAAAACCCAGGGGCTAGGTCATAGACTGTTCTGCTCATACGTGAAAATTAAAATACCTATGTGAAAAGTCTCAATTCTTTTCTTGTTCATTACTATATCTGAAACTTACTGTCTTTTTAACATATTGGAATCTCTAACTCTAGGCTGAAGAGACATTTTCAACAAAAATAATTTTGACATATATAATTATTTTTCAAATTTTTACATATAAAAAGCTAGTAATAATTAGACAGGTAGCTTTAAATCTGTGGACCTCTCATTAAAGGCAGTTCTAAATTAAATTCTAATGTTTTATTAAATTATTCACCAGTTCCCCATTTCTTTACACAGGACAGAATATTACTTATCCAAAATATACAAGTATCTTCTAGGCATATGGCATAGGTACCAACTGAAAAGGCTTATTTTCTTTTGTAGACAATTGTCCATTTATTTTCTTTGCTTAGACTTTGTAAGTCAGACATGCAAATGCAAATTCCTTTGGTAAGGCTTATTCACAGTTAAGAATTTTTAAATCTGCAAAAAAATGGGTTTATGAAGGTATAGTCTATTTCAACAGTGTATTTAAATGATTCATGTTTTTCTCTAAATAAGCAAGTAATATTTTGATTTTAAAAGGCTAAAGTTTGGTGTTAATGGTTAAACTCTAGTAGATAATATAATATTTTTCATAATTACTTAGACTTTTCTAACATTTTGTAATTGGGAGGGAAATTTCCCCTGTGCCTTCTGACGGGTTGCTGAAATGAACTGACAACAAATAGATTATTAACGGGAGGAAAAGCATACAACTTTATTAATGTGCATGGGGCATCACAAGAAGGAGATTATCCAATAACCTAATGAGATTGAGAAACTTATATACCTTTCTTCATAGGGGAGAGTAAAATGGGGGAATGTAGGTAATTTTTAGGGGTAACAAATGATTTGTAGGGGAATTGAACAGGCCCAAAAGACAGACAATAGCCTGTGACAAAGTCTATCTAGGTGTGGTGACATTCCTGTGTCTTTCTTCCTATGATATGAGTTTAATCTTCCATGGTTAATGGAATCTCAAAGAAGAGATCGAAGGCAATCGTGTCCCTCTTTGACACATCTGGACTTTAGGTAGATAATGGAGTTTCAGAGAAAAGCTCCCCCAGGTGCTATGCTGGAAGGGTGTGGGATGAGAAATAAGGGCAAGTTAGACCTTGATTCAAAAGCAGCTTCTAAGTCTTTCCAATTTCTTGTAATTCAAAGAGCTCTACACGTCAAAGCGTGATACTTTGGGTGCCATTTTCTGAGCCTCTCAACAATTCCATAACTGTTCCCAAAACATTTAGTATGCGATTTGAAAAGAGACAGCTAAAATTTTACAGTTTTGAATTAGAATTACCTAGGATATTTTGAAATCTTCCTGGGTAAGTTCTGAAAAGAAAGTATAGCTAAAACAAAGTAGAGCTTGCTTGATTTCACAGAGAAATTGATCAAAAGTCGAGATATTGCTGTTCAAGTCTTTGACTTAGAAACTATGTATTCAGTGTCTAATATTTTAAGATTTGAACTTAATTGACTGATTTTATCACCACTGAAATAACTAGTGAAACCAGAGACAGTTTTCTTCCAGAATAGAATGATTTCAGATATTGCCTCAGAAAGTCTCTATAAATGATATAAATTTGACACTGAAAATGGGACAGAAAGTAGTGCTATTCTGAATTAAAGTGAAACTGAGCTTGCATGAGTTAAAAAGTTGAACTTGTATTTCACTTTACCAAGCTGATACAAAGTTGTGGTCTGAAATTATCCAACATTTTAGGAAGAAATGCTATTAGTGGGAAGCATATCCTCAGTGATCAAACACTCCAATGCTTTGCAGTTCTCACGTGAGAGAAAAAACTGGTAACATGTCCATTTGGCTTTTTTCAATTATTACATAGAAAACCCCTCAAACAATAAGATCAAATAAAATTTGATAAGAACATTAGTCCATTTTTTCATTCCAATAATGAAATACTTGAGGCTGAGTATTTGTAAAGAAAAGTTTATTTAGCTCACAGTTTTGTAGGTTCAAGGGCCTGGCACCAGCATTGGGGTCTCACCAGAAGTACTAATTAATCCCTTCAAAGGGCACTGACTTAGTGACCTGAGGACCTCCCACTACGCCCTACCCTTTTAAGGTACCACCATCTCTTCTTTTTACAAAAAATAAAAATAATTATTAACTCATATTAATCATAGATTGATGAGTTTCTCTGTGACATTTCCATTCATGTATGTAATCATGCTGTGTTCCGTTCTGCCCTCCCTAGTACCCTGCCGCTCTCCTCTATCCTTATCCCCTTCTCTTTTAGTCCCACATATGAGAGAAAACATGTGCTACTTGTCTTTTTGTGTCTGGTTTATTTGACTTAGCATGATCACCTCCATTTCCATGCATTTTCCTGCAAATGTCATGGTTTCATTCTTCTTTATGACTGAATAATACTCTCTTGTGTATGTATGCCGTATATTCTTTACCCATTCATCTGTTGGTGGGCTCCTAGGCTGATTTCATATCTTGCCAATTGTGACTATTACAATAAACATAGGTGTGCAAATATCTCTTTTGTATGTTGGCTTCATTTCCTCTGAGTATATACGCAGCAGCAGTATAGCTGGGTCATATGGTAGTTCTTTTTCAGATTTTGAGGAACCTTCATACTGTTTTTCATGGTAGCCATAATAATTTATATTCCCACCACCAGTGTATAAGGATTCCTTTTTCGCCACATCCTTACCAACATTTGTTTTGTTTTTTTGTTTTTGTTTTTTTTTCTTTGTCTTATGTCTTTCTGACAATAGCCATAATGCCTAGGACAAGATAAAATCTCAATATAGTTTTGAATTGCATTTTTCCTATAACTAAAGATATTGAGTATTTTTTCATATATTTATCAGCCATTTATATTTCTTCTTTTGATAAGTATCTACTCAGATCTTTATCCCATTTATTGATTATATTACTTTTTCTTTTAACTTTTTTGAGTTCTTTATATATTTTGGATATTAATCCTCTGTCACATGAATAGCTAACAAGATTTTCTCCCATTCTGTAGGCTTTCCCTTCACTGGGTTCATTATTTCCTTTTCTGTGCAGAAGCTTTTAAATTTGACATAAAACCATTTATCAATTCTTGCTTTTACTTCATGAGCTATTGGAGTCCTATTCAGGAAAGCTTTGCCTGTGCCAATATCTTGAAGTGTTTCCCTTAGTAGTTTCAATATTTCATGTCTTACATTTAGGTATTTGACCCATTTTGAGTCAATTTTTGTAGAGGGTAAGAGACAGTAATCTAGTTTAAATTTTGTACAAGTGTATATTCAGTTTTCTCAGCACCATTTGTTGAAGAGGCTGTCTTTTCTTCAATGTGTGATAATTTTCACCTTTGTTGAGAATCAGATGGCTGTAACTGCATGGGTTTATTTCTGATTCCTCTATTCTATTCCATCGGTCTATTTGTTTTTATGCCAATACCATGCTGTTTTTGTTACTATGGCTTGGTAGTATATCTTGAAATCAGGTATTGTAATGCCTACAGCATTGCTCTTTTTGCTCAGGATTGTTTTGGTTATTTGGAGTCTTTAGTATTGTCATATGAATTTTGGGATTTTTTCCCCCAGTTCTATGAAAAATGTCATTGGTGTTTTAATGGGGATTGCATTGAAACTGTAGGTTGCTTTGTGTAGCATGGTCATTTTAAAACTATTAACTCTCCCAATCCTTAAAAGTAGAAGGCCTTTCCAACCTTCTAACATCTTCAGTTTCTTTCTTCAGTGATTTACAGTTTTCATTGTAGAAGTCTTTCACCTCCTTTACTCAGTTTATTTCTAGTATGTTTTTAAGGCTATTGTGCATGAAATTGTTTTCCTAATTTTTTTTTCTCAGCAAGTTCGCTATTGATGTATAGAAAAGCTATTGATTTCTGTATGTTGATTTTGTATTCTGCTACTTTACTGAATTTGTGTTATTAGTTCTAAGAGTCTTTTGGTAGAGACTTTAGGGTCTTCTAATTATAGAATCATATCATCTCCAAACAGAGATAATTTGACTTTTTCCTCTACTATTTATATTCCTTTTATTTCTTTCTCTTGCTTGATTACTCTGGCTAAAATGTCAAGTACTATACTGAGTAGCAGTGGAGAGAGCGGACACCCTTGTCTTACTCTTGATTTTAAAGAAAATGCTTTCAGTGTTTCAGTACATCATTGGCTACAGGTTTGTCATATATAGCCTTTATCAGGTTGAGTTTTGATCCTTCAACATGTCATTTCTTCAGGGCTTTTATCATGAAGGGATGCTGAATTTTATCAAAGGCTTCTCTGCATCTATGAGATGATCATGTGGTTTTTACTCATGATTTTATTTATGCATTGCATTGCATTTATTGATTTGTGTATGCTGAACCCTCCTCGCATCCCTGGAATGAAACCAACTTGATCATGGTGTACAATCTTTTTAATGTGTTGTTGAATTTGATTTGCAAGTATTTTATTGAGGGTTTTTGAATCTAGGAATATGTAACATGATATTAATTGAAAATTCCAAACACAGAAATTGGAGGATGGAATAAGGCTGATAAGCACACACATGTGAACACATATACTCACACACATGCACAGATGCTCCTGTGTGCCAAGTACTGTACTAGGCTTCTCAGGGAACACACAGTAGTGGGTTATAGATAAGCAAATAACTTCAATATAATAGAATATTCATAATAAAATATGCATGGGAGCAGAGGTAGCAATTCAGGCAAAAGTGGAAGAATTAGGATCAGGATAAAGGTATAAAAAGGGGGAACCTCTGCAGTATAGGGAATGAACAGGATCCAACCAAAAAAGGCATAAGTACATCGGGACAAGCAGTTTTTAATCTGTTTTCTAGGGAGGAGAAAAAGAAGATAAGGAAGTAGTGTGTTACTTACCTTTATTCCACTTCCACCCTACTAGGTGTTAGAATACTTATCTCAGTCCTTGTAGTAGGGACTGTTATCATCATTTTTATAGATCAGGAAATACTCATGTATCTTCAATTTTATAAAACTGAAAATGAGTTACTGTAGTATCTGTTCCTTGCACTGATCTATTCTGTAACAAATTTTACCCACTGAAAAAAGGACAAGTAAATATAATTGCATGGATAAAATCTCAAGTTAAAAGTGGAGAAGGAAATCTAATAGGATAAAAATAAGAGATTAACAAAACTTCTGGATAAATATAAGAATGCAAGCACAGAAGAACTTATATAGAAAGGCTATAAAAAAAGATGAGAGCTCTAAGAGAGACAAAAATCAAACCACTAATTCAACAAAAAAAGGAGAGGAAGAGAATTTAAATGTCTGATAAACATACTAAAATGTTTAACCAAGCTATTACCAAAGAAATGCAAATTAAAACATGGAGCAATTTCATTTTACATTCATTTTACTAAAGATTGTGAACCTCAATACTCAGGACAAGGTAGAAGTTACGGGTGCAGGTTGATGAGCCCCAACAGCTTGGGGATCCACTCTTTCCTTTTATTTTTCCCATACCATGAACCCATCCTAAAATAAACTGGTTTTATTATTGTTTTCTAGTCTGCAGGGAATTTTGTCAGTATTCCTTGAGGAAACTAAAGGCACCCTAGGGTTTCATAAAACTAAAGCTCCTGAGAGTTAGTAAAGGTGTTGTTTTTTAAATGAATGGAAATGAGAAGATGGAGACTGACTTGAGAATTGTCATGTAAGAACTTATAAAAATATAGAAAAGAAAGTCTGCTTTTCTTAGTCTCATGCTCTGATTTACATTTGACTACGACAGTAATAAAGATAAGCGGTTCAGAAAGAACTGTCTGGCATCATGTTAAGCAGTGGGATGGCTAAGGAAATAAGATAAATCTTGTTTCCCTAAACCAGAGAAATGCCCAGAAGACTACGTAAACACCAATTAGCAGAATTAATAATTTAGTTCTACTACCAAAAAGTATTTCTCCCAATCATGTATGGACAACAATGTCATGTGCCCTTTCCAAACTAAAAATAGCACAGTAGACTCAGATCTCATTAATAGGATAAATGTATCTCACACTAAAGCTACTCATCAGCAAATATTGCCCGTGGGTTTTTAGTATAGTCTGAGTGATTGAATTACACCACCTTCAGGAACCTAATTGTCTCTAGATTATCTTTTATTTTATTAAAAAAATTATGTGATTAAAAACACAAGATCTGATTATGCATTTAGGTTTTTTAAAATTTCACTACACTCATTTTCACAGTCTTGATAACAGGTGATTAAAAAATCAGACCTGGCACACTAAATAACTAATTTTAGTTCAATAAAGACTGACAAGATATTATAATCTGTTTTATGAGAGACGATTTGGGCTGAATTTAGTTAAAATGTCTTCAGTAAGTGGATAATGGAGTATTTATCTACACTGGAAGAGAAGCCTAGGATGTATTGCTTTCTGCTGCCACTGCTGAGAAGTTTTAACTAGGAAGCCTCCAGTCACAACGGACCATTATGTTTCTAATTGCCCTTATTAACAGGAGAAAAAGAAGTAAAAGATTTTCTCTGGAGAATCTTAGACAACCTACTGTTGCCAAACAAGCTAGATAGTATTGGTCAATACATTTTATATTTACAAGTTAGGTTTTATCATCAAAAGAACAATGATGAGACAACTCTGAGAAAACCCAATGCAATCAGGCACTCTGTTTTGAACAAAATGTGGGTGTTATTAGTCTTTTTGACTTGGAAAAGAAAAGCAGACAAACCACTATCTCCGCAAGGTTTTTGGTTTGAATTGTATTGTTTTTTCTTTTTTTTTTAACTACACTCATTTTCACAGTCCTGATAATGACAGGACCTTAAACATCTACTTAGCAGATAAACAGTGATCAAACTGTGTTCCAGTGTTTGTGTTTGTCCATTGTAAATATTTTTTAATAAACTAGTAATTTCTCTTAGCCCCACTGATGCAAATAGTTCTTCTTACCAGAATATCAACATTTAACCATTCTATTGTTAAAATCCTGCTATATTTGCAAATCCTGCTATGTTCTTATGAATTTCATAACCCGAATAAGGAAGATTTCTACACTTGGTAGAGGAAATTTCCTGGTTTTCCAACTTTGAGTGTGTGTGTATTCAGGGTGGGGAATAAGAGACCGTTTTCATTATAGAGTTTCTTGGTATTATCTAATTATCTAAGTTTTCATATTCTGCACTCTGATTTAGGAAGATGAGAATGTGGATTGGTCCATTGTCAAAGAAAACTTGCACCAGATGGGGTTAAAAACTAAACAGACAAGAGAGACATTATTCAAGACTATTGCAATAGGAGTGACAGATTGAATGCAAACCCCTTGAAACAAAATGCTGGAGGATTTTTAAACACTGGGATGAGCAGATGGAAAAGTACTGGAGGATTTGGGGGGTACATGGAAGTGAATTCTGGTCAGTGTGATAAGTCCATCTATGTTTGCTAATTACCACTCATCAAAGTTAGGCTCCTACTCTCCCATGGAGACTAGAAAATAAAGACCCTTACTTTCTTAATGATCATATTTCAGAGGGTTGGTTCCCAGGTCCTTGAGAAAGATATTCTTGGGTTGTAGAAGATTTATATTCTAAAGGGGCAGAAAGAGAATTTATAATTTGCAAGTTTTCTAAAGAAAAATACTCTAACGAGTGGGAGGTGAGGGGCCTACAGTCAGGAAGAACTCCATCTAACATTTATTCAAGCTGAGGGCAACATTAAGGCTGTTTTAGTCAACAAGATATTGGATAAACTAATAGTTAACAAGAAATTTTCTAGGCAGGCAAGGTTATGAGGCACAGTTAATATTGAGAATAAAGTCAAATTCAGATGTGTAACTTTAACAAGCACACTCCAGAACCAGACGTGAAATCCGCATTAGGTCGTCAGGTCAACTCGGTTGTTCTCCTCCTGTTACTTCAGTCAACTGAGTCAACCTGGCTGTTGGGGTTTCTGCCTTGTGTTTGATCACGGATTATTTGATTCAGTTTGACATTCCTTTGAAGACTCTTCTACCTGATTACAGCATGTAGAGAGCCAGTTTCTATTTTTGCCTTTTTCTCACACATTACAAATACCCATAAAATTCAGCTTCATGAAGGATTTATACCTCCCTTTCCCTCTTTCTGATATGTAGTTAGACCTTTATATTCCATACACAATGTTCAATTTTTACTTTATAATGCTACTTTATATTGTTACCAGAGGAGAATATAATAACCCCAGTCTTCCATAAATTAAAAATACAAGAGGATGGAAGAATATAATATATTGCCCTCTACTTATTTTTCAAGGCTCCTTAATACTTGGAAACTTATCTGGAACTTCATGAAACTCCCTTCTCTGGTGACATAAGTGTGGCCTTTGTTGGTATTAAGTTGACATGAAGTCATGTGATAGATGATACTGAAATCCCTATCTTCTCAAGTTTTATATCTCAACCTGGAAATTTGTAAATGTTCAAAAAATGTTAGATTTGTTCCAGTGTCTGAGATCTAACCAAGGTTTCCTGGAGCTCCTGGGGGATTACATTCTCAAGGTCATGCCTTAGCTCCAAGTTGCTGCCTGCCTAACTCTTGGTCTTATACTTCACTTACCCAGATATGGAGCTCAAATATGATTCGCTGATCTTCCACAAGCCTTTCACATAGGGCATTAGCAGGTATACGACTCAGTGTTCTCCTGAGAAACAGAACCTATAGAATAGGTATATATGGATTTTTAGGTAGACTCATAGGATCACAGAGGCTGAAAAATTCCACAGTGGTTGGTCTGAAAACTGAAGACCCAGAGAACTCAGTAGTGGGGTCAGTCTAAAAACCAGGGAGGTCAATGGTACAGCCGTTAGTTTCAGACCAAAGGCCCAAGATCCCCCAAAGAGGTTCTGGTGCACGTCCCAGAGTCCAAAAGCCCAAGAACCTGTAGCCTGCTGCCCAAAGCAGCAGCAAGAGAGAACACTTCCAGCTTTGGAAGAATCAGGGTGGCAGGTTCCCCCTTTCTATGCTCTCCTATTCCATCCAGGCTCCTAGGGGATTGGAGAGCGCCTGCCCACTTCCCTACTCTGTTCTCCAGCCCACACACCCATCTTCTCTGGAAACATCCTCTTGGACACATCCAGAAATAATGATTTACCAATTTTGCAGGCATCCCTCAATCTAGTCAAGTTGCCACCCAGTGCTACCAATCACACCAGACAATGCATTAAGAGAATTTGCTAATGAATTGAGCAATGTAAGACAATTTGTGTGCTTATGCATGAATTTAAAATGTAATATTAAACATGTTTACTTTTACATTTACTTTGACTGCCTCAACACCAGGGCATTTTTGCAGGCTCAGTCCTCCTCAGCCTCTTCTTTTCCCTCTCCCCAAATCTATCTTCATTTTTCTTGTAGAACCGTTTTAGCTCTCCCTTTATCATGAATTCTTTTTAAAAAAATAAGACTTTTAAGGCCTTACATTTGACCATGAAAGAGTGTTAGCAAGGTATTTTCCTGAACATAAATAATCTTGTGAAAAATTATATTGCCAGCTATTAAAATAACCATTTCCATCCCTCTCCATCATTTTATATCCATTTTTATAGTGTTATCAGGGTCTGAGATGTCAGGCTTAACATGCTCCAAGCTCACATGAAATTAATTGTATCCCAAAGCCAAATTTCTAACTAGGAAGCTAAATGAAAATATGCATCATTTATTTAGGGCACCTCTTTGCCCAATACTGAGCTAATAAACATAAAGTCAGAACTCTCCTAGGGCCACAAATAGAGACTCAACCCTGTGTTCTTTTTCTTCCTAGATTCTGAATAGGCCATGATCTTTTCAGGTTTCACATCACATTCTTCACTTCAAAATAGTTTCATAACATTTTATATGTGTGAATGTTGGGAGTGGGGTGCTGGGGATCAAACCCAGGGCCTCATACATGCTAGGTATGTGCACCACTACTGAGCTATACCCCAGTCCAGCATTTCATATTTCAAAGTGTTCACATTCATTCTTCGATTCAAAAAGGGACCACCTTCTGTGTATCAAGGTGCCATGGATTTCAAATGGGACTTAGAACAGTAAATCAGAAAATAAATAGTAAATGTTTATATGGTTGGAAGATGCCAATAAAATAGACTGTTGAATGGAGTGAAGGGAAGATGGTACCTATTTTAGATGGCAGTATCAAGGCCTCTGTAAGCATGTGACATTCAAAAGGAGACTTGAATGATGAGGTGCCGGCTATGAAAGTATCTAAGGAAGAATTTTCCTAGTCAAGTAAAAGGCAGCGGTAAAAGCTATGAAGTGGGCCTAAGCTTGACATATCCAGAGAACAGAAAGGAAGAGATAGAGTATGGCTGCAATATAAAGAACAGAAGAAAATAGCAGGACATGAAATCAGAGTGGTTGACAGGAATAGAAGGCCCTGTAGGCCCTGAATGGCATTTGAAGGGGATCTTTTTAATAGGGTATGATTTTTATCTAATTTGTACTTTAGTAAAAATCACTTAGCTTTGTACAGCTTTAGCTTTTTATAAATCAACTATCTTCAAATTTGAGAAGTTATATTAAAACTACTGGTGTGCTCTTTCCAAATTGTTCAGTTCATAATTAACGAGTTTCCTAATTCAGTTCATGTTTCTTGAGTGCCTACTGTGTTCCTGGCAGTAGGCTAGAGATCCAACAATATCAAGCACATTGTTTCTACACCCAGGAACACACACCCTCAGAGACAGTTAATATTGTCCACACTGTCTGTTTTCTTGTAAAATTCAACCTGACCTTCTGTGAACTTTTCTCTGGATCTTGGGTAATATCTACTTTTAGTCCCAGGCTATATTCTTCCATCCACTTTAAATGTTTATGATGCATCTACATTTCATCATGTTTTTGACATGCTCTTCAACTTTACAATAAACCTTCCAAGTTCTTTTTAGAAATTCTTAGCAGAGAATAGAAATTCTTAGCAGAGAATAGAAATTCTTAGTAGAGAATTGAAAAAGAATAGCTCTCGAATAGAGCTTTTCACTTACAGTGGCATTCAAGTTAATTCAAGATTGGAATTACGTTAAGTAACCTGGAAAAATATCTATAATGTATCTATAATGCTCAGTCTCAGAATGAAGTTTCTGCCTTGGGTCACGGCTACCTCCTCCCCATGTTGACTTACAAAAAAGTGGGTGCTCACTGCCCCCAGACTGCTATTCAAATGCCTGGTTACTTGTGGGTGTTGCCTGGCCTTAAGGAGCTAGATGATGAAGATAAGGGAATTCTGTGAACAGAGGTGAAGGAAATACCAATCTTCTGTTTAGGTTGAATCTGAGTAATCATAAAGGGGGAGATTTCTCTGTACTTTTTTTTCTTTTTTTAATGTTTCTAGGGATTGAACCAGGGGTATTCTACCTCTGAGCTACTTCCCTAGCTCTTTTCATTTTTTTAATTTTGAAACAGGGTTTTGCTAAGTTGCTGAGACTGGCCACAAACCTGTGATCCTTCTGTCTCAGCCTGCCAAGTACTAAGATATTAGGCATGTACCCTGACACCTGGCTTCTCTGTACTTTTGAACATTTATATTTTTCTCCCTTCAACACTACCAACCTTCCATTCTCTTCTCATTGCACTTTAAATTTTTAAGGATTTTTTCAATATATTATTCTTACTATCTCCTTTTCCCTCTATTTTATCTGTACTTGTTTTTCTGTTTTCTTTTTTTCCTTTATAATGCACGAATTACTTGCATTGAACAAAAATCAATAAAGTACCATACTTGTGAAAATCTACTTTGAAGCTGAAGGAAAGTTCAGCTCTCTGAACTTTCATTCTTTTGGGGGCCAAGAATGTTTCTCAACAAATTCTTCTAAAAAAAAAAAACCCTAGGATTTTGACCATCAAACATTTTGGAAAACAATTGTATATTGATATTGTATCTTATGGATCCAGTTATCATTGTCGATCAAGTGTTGGTTAATGGAAACACCCTAGACCTTCTCTCACCTCTGTATAAATAGCTTTCTTAATAATAAAAATAAAGAACTTTCTTAATAATAAAGAACTTAATAATAAAGCTAGTGTGGCTGTAGAAATCTTTCAGAATTCAAAGGAATGTGTGCTCTTTTTATTTCTGCAAACATACATATAGAGGAGCCGGGCGTGGTGGCGCACGCTTGTAATCCCAGTACTTGGGAGGCTGAGACCTGAGGATCCGGGTTCATGGCCAGCCTCAGCTACTTAGGCCCTCCACAACTTTGTGAGACCTGGTTTCAAAATAAAGGATAAAAAATAGGGCCGAGGGTGTAGCTCGGAGGTAGAATGCCCCTGTGTTCAATCCCCAGTACCGCAGGAAAAAAAAAATACATATAGAGGACTTATTTGGGGTAAAGCCTAGATACTGGAAATACAAAGGACACAGAGAGATGGAGCTACAGAGATCAATGAGCTATATGCATTCTACAGTCCCTATTATCTTTTAATGAAGAAAAATCAACCATTACCCTACAAGCAGTAAGGGTGGTAACGTTTGAGCCAAGAGTTATAAAAATAAAACTGTCTGTTGTGCTACGAATGGTGATGAGAAGGCACTTTTAAGAAGGGTAACCCTGAGCTGAGCCATAGAGAACAGAGAGGGAGGTGAGAAGCAAGTTCCAGGTAGAGGAAACAACATAGGTAAAAGCTAAGAGTCAGGGGACCACAAGACAAAGTGTGAGCATGAAAGGTTTGCATGGAAAGAGATGCACTTGGGAAGATGTGACCAAGGCAGACCCTGTGTGCCGTGCTAAGGAGTTCAGGCTTAACCTAAAGCAGAGGGAAAGGCTCTACAACTTTTCTGGCAGGGTAAAGGAGTTAATGGATTTGCATTTGTCCAATATTCACTCTGGAAGTATAAGGAAGGTGGAATGATATTTAATTTTATGTATCTACTTGATTGGGCTAGGAGATGCCCAGATAGGTGGTGAAACATTTTTTTTCTGATTATGTCTGTAAGGGGATTCCTAGAGGAGATTACTTTTGAATGAATGGACTGAGTAAATAAGATTGCTCTTACCCATGTGGGTCGCATCATCCTTTCTCTCTCTGAAGGCTGTTATAGAACAAAAATTATTACATCTGAATTTTTTGTCTTCTGCTATAGAACATTAGCACTCCTGGTTTTCAGGACTTTGGCCTCGAGCTGGCAGTTACACAGTCAGATCCTCAGGGTCTCAGGCCTTGGGACTCAGACTGAATTATACCATCAGCTTTCCTAGCTCTACAGCTTTGCTCTTTCCCTCTATAGAAAGATTTTATTTTAATTTACAAAATCATTTATATTTACCACCACTTCCCCAGTTTAGTCTGTGCTCTGAAGAAATGTCACACTTCCAGACATTATATTCACATGTTCCACCGACACTTTATTATGAGTCTGTTAGGGTATGTACTTGCAAATATTTTGTTTCACTGTTTTATCCCTCAGGCAATGTCATGTACATATTACTGCAAACAGAATAGTGAAGCAAGAACGGAATAGCGATGTCTTGCTAGTTACCAAATCTGTCAATTCTTCCTTGTCAGTATCTCTTGTTTGTCCTTTCCCCACTCTGCCCCCTGCCATTATTATCCCCAAATGGAATCCTAGTCACTTCCTGCCTGGGATACTTTATCAGAGTCCTTGAGTGCAAACAATAAAAATGGATTCTCCTTGATTTATGCAAAACATGAATTTGTTGAAAGGTCATTGGGAAGCTTAAAGAATAATAAAGAAGGTGGCAAAACTCAGCTTGAACAATGAGAAAAACAAAGGGAGATTCCATAGCCAGACTCTAGCCAGGGTCACCTCACGAGGACAGTCCAGCCAAGACATGGAGCCCAAACTGCCCAGCTGCCTACAAAAACCAGCTGTGCAGTTTCTGCCATCACTAACTAGAAAGATTATCCACATTGCTTCTTTGTACCACTAACTCCAAACTCAAAACCCCACCTGGGTGGGTCTGATTGTCCACATCTTGGTTTCCATTTTTCTAGGGAAGGCAGGTATCTAGGCTTTCAACTTCTGTAGTGGAAGGCAGCACCTACCTCCCACTAAGACTTGTATTATGAGGAATTCTCCAAATTAAAGAGAGGGTCAGAATGAAGTGAAACACACCTGTGTTCAGCCCCCCGAAAAACCAATTTGAGTTCCTGGTTCTGAGCATTTGCTTCACTTATATATCCCAAGCACTGTCCCAGAAGTATGCTGTGGACTGATGATATAAATATAAGGATACAGGTATCTGGGGACTTGGTACATAACTCAGTGGTAGAGCACATGCTTAGCATGTACAAGGCCCTGGGTTTAACCTGCAAACCAAAAATAAATGAATGAATACAAGTACCTGGTCTTTCCCAAATCATAACTATTACATTGCTCCTATTTTTTGATACTACAGTGATGTCCAGTTACTTAAGACTCTTCAACCTAGTATTCCAAAGGCATCCCATTAATTGATCTACATTGCACATTCAGCCTTTTTTCTTATTATTTAACAATATAAGCCAGGCATGGTGGCGCACGCTTGTAATCCCAGTATTTGGGATGCTGAGACAGGAGGATCCAGGTTCGCGGCCAGCCTCAGCTACTTAGTGAGGCCCTCCACAACTTAGTGAGACCCTGTTTCAAAATAAAGAATAAAAAAATAGGGCTGGGGGTGTAGCTCAGAGGTAGAATGCCCCTGGGTTCAATCCCCGGTACCAAAAAAACAAAAAACAAAAATAAAAAATATATACATTCTTTCCTCTATGATAATAAGTTTTTAATGTACATATAACACTCTTGCCCATTTTCTACAAAACTATTCATTTATGCCAATACTTCTCCGCAGTTTTTGCCTGAACTCATGTGTCTCCCAAATAGCACTCTGCTTATATCCTCAACCTTCTTCATGATTCTGCTTGAGAATGGATGGCAGTCATGAAGCCATCATAAATAAAGGCACTCTTATTATGAGATTATATAATATTTATGTGTACTAGTCATAAATACACTGTTATTCATAAATATTCTTTTGATCTATTTTTACTTTTACTCAGAAGATTTTTCTTTTACCTCTGCAAGTAGATTGTAAATTATTTAGAGGCAAGGACCATATCTTCTGTTGTAGCCCTTCGGCCGCATCTAGTACCTTACTGCAGAGTCTACACTATGTATCTGTGAAACAGCTGAGCAGATGTCTGGCCAGTTTCAGCTATCACTGCACACTTACAAGGAACCGATGATCTTAGAGTCAATTCTTCTGAAATTTAGCTTGTTTTCTCCTCTTCTAAAAGCACCAACTCCAGGTAAATCCTACTTATCATTTTACAAACAATACAAAGTTCTTATCACAGTAGGAAGCAAGAAAGGATGACTCAGCACAAATTCGCTGTTCTTACTAGAAACACACCCAAAGCAAATGCCCAGGTGATGTCAATAGCACCATCTTTTTAGGGGAAAGATGGCATTATTACAAATTGAAAGAGTAAATTCCTTTACTACACCATATAGTCTTTTCATACTCTGCAAAGTTAAAACTGAAAAGCAGTGGGATTTATTTAAGAATTTGATTATTTTGTTATTATCACAGAATGACATATTAATTGGGCAGTAAATTTGCAAAATGCCCTTGTGAATACAAACAAAATGTGTCTTTTGTAGATTTAGCAAAAAACAGATGCCTGTTTCTCACACAAAGTTCCTTTCTGTGGCTGTTAGGAGTAGTCCTTTTGAGAGTGAGTCTGGGCAGATGGCATTACAATTCAAATAAAATGGAAAAGCTTCCAAGTGCATCCATATTTCCTTGTGACATGAATGCCAGAGGAATTTTTAAAGTTTTTTCATGTCCTCATAAATATAACTTGCATAAATACTAAAAGCAAGTTATAATTCTATCATCAGCTAAGATACTATATGTTGATATCTTTCCATACAATCAAAGCAGATATTTACTGTTATCTTATGTACAAGGAATTCTACACAATGGGGTTTGGAAACACTGAAATTCAACTCCCACTGTAGAGCAGTTTGGGAAGCATCTCAGAGTTCTAGGGTATTCCTCATAAAGGCTGGGTGCCTAGCGGCAATTGAGCACAGATGGCCAAGTCGTCCCTTGCATGAAGCTCTCTGTATTTCCTTACTGATATTTAGAACATTCAGAATCCTAAGAAAGGACAGTCCAGAAAGTTTATTTAAAGGGACTCCAGTACTACCATCTCCCACCCTTGCCAAAAAAATAAAATAAGATTCTAGTTATGTCATGGGCAGGCAAATCAGTTTCCCCTTCTTGGAATAAGGATCAAACAAGATGATTCACATGAAGGAGTCATGCACGGTATCAGTGCCTGGTACATAGCATCAATACATTATATAAACTGCAGCTAATTTTAGTACTTTACAGTACTGGATAGCTAAGGTGAGGCAGGAAGGGGCATGAAATCTTTAAAAGAGAACATACTGTATATGTTGTGATAGGAATATAAACAGCACGTAATGAAGTTAAATGCCTTTTTTCCCATATAAACTCCCCTCAGAAAGAAGAATTATCAGGTAAAGACATATTCCTGTTTCACAACTTGGCTCATGAAACAGTTCTCTATGAAGCATGTACAGTTCACTCCAATCCCTGCTATAAATGGCCACACCCACCTGTGCCTATTTTGATCCTAACATGTCCCAGCTTATTAAGTATCTCTTGTTTGCATCGCTTTTTCCCCATGACTATACAGTGAAACCCTTAAAGAAAACTTTAAATCCCTAGCTCTTACCACAGTATTCAACTAATAATGAATAAATAAATAATAAATCTTACAATGTTTGAATATGGAATTATCAGTAAATAAAATAAAGAGCATTGATCCATACCTCTCTTCACTATGATACATAGGTGTGTCTATATATAAGTGTGTACCTATATATCTATATAATCATGCCATATATATATATATATATATATATATATACATAGATAGACAGATAGATAAATAGATAGGTAGATATTTGGCATGATTGGAGAAATAGAAATGAACCAAACAATATCTGAAAGTCTCTTCCATTTCCATGATTTTCTTAAGTATCCTAAAGTATCCTGTTGATTTGTATGTATTTTGCTGAATACATGTGATATTGAGCCTTCATTTATAATACATTCTATTGAAAATAAATTGAATAAATTCAGTGTCTATCGAAAGTTTATATATATTTCCCTTAGAAAAATAGTTTGAGAAATTCAGGTTCTGTCTCAATAGTAAGAGATTTTTGTCTAGGTCGCAAATATGAAAGAATAAGTTTCAAACTATACAATGTGATGGTGTTTGCAAAATTAAACTAACAATACTCTAGAATCTTGCAAAATATTACTGAATTCATGGTATGTAAAATATTACAAAGTTTAGTTTTATTAGTCTGGTTGTTTATTAAAAGCATATGATATTTGTATGGGGAAATAAACCTTGTTAAAAAACTTATGTTACCAAAAGAAATTAGCTAAACCTTTAAGGTCTTTTTTTATCATCTTTACTAAACATTTTCTTTAATTTATATGTACTTTTCTAATATCTGTGTTAAGGCAATCACAAGGTAAGACGTTAGATTCCTATGATTTGGCCAATATCAACTTTTCTACTTCCCCTCTACCACAACAAAGCACACATGGAAATATCTGAAATATGGGGTACTCTGACCACAAAAATACCTAACTAAAAACATAATTAGTTCATAAAGAGCAAAACAACTAAGATACTGATTCCACAGGAAGCCCACATTCTCTGTCCCATTCAGAGATTAGCTGAAAATAAGATTCTAGTAATCCCAGTTACTAGCTGGGATTGCTCTTCAGAGAAGAGCAATCCCAGAACTACTGCCTGTGCTGAGCACCTAATGGTCTATTCTTAGAACATGAAGATGGGTAAGATATGCTCCCTATCTTCAAGTTCCTCACCGTGAGGCAAAAACAGATGGATAGAAAACATTCTGTGGAACTCAGTGGCAGTCCCTTCTCTTAGTAGTATTTTATATTCTTCCTATATCCTTCATTGTTCTTTCTTTCTTCTTTGCTTTTACACAGTCCCTTCCAGTCTGTTATGTGGCAATTGGTCCTATTGAAATTTTCAACTTTCACTTTTTACTGTGGAACTTCCTAAATCACAGCACATTTGTAACTGTCTAGTTTGCTAAGTAAACTATTTTAATAGTATTGACATTGATAAAGTAGGTGTCAGGTTCTTCATCATCTCTTATTTACTTTTCAAATGAAAAAAAAATCCTTTTTCTAATACAGTAATCCTAAAACATAGATTTTATCTTTAACTGTCAAGTATTATTTCTGAGTGAAAATAATTGATTGACCCTTAAGCAGAAATAGTAGATTTTTAATCATTTAAGTTTTTTCTAAAAGAAAAATATCACCTAATCAAACAAATTGTTCTAATGAAAATATCATTACCTTAATTACAGTTGTTACTACATGCACTACATTTGTATTGCTGGTATGATTCTGATTTATGAACTCAAGAAATATTTTACCACTTGTTACTTTTTTTCTAATAAAAGGCTGTACCATAATATCTTTGAAAAGATTCATGTATGTGTGTATTAAGTATAATATTTTAATCAAGCAGAAACCATATTTGTTTTCAGGTGTATTTCTCTTGGATTCCAGTTGCATCCCTTTGAATCTGCCAGTGTCTGTTTTATAAACCAGGCCCCTTCTTCCATTTCCAAGGCCAAAATGCTGAATGCCAGTCTCCTTATTCTGATACCCTAAAGTTAGGTATCCATCAGAAGAAAAGAATGAAAACATTCCTCCTACTTATTTTCCATTCATCATTCTCCACACCCAGTTTTATTAGTTCTTTTCCATATTTTAAATAGTTCTGGGAAACTTTCACCTTTCAATAATTAAGAGGCTAAATAGACGAGTGATTTTTACCGCCACATACTCTTCATATGGACCTGAGTCTTTACACCACTCACCACTCTAAGTCCTGCTACTGTTACCATTACAATTTCTTTCCAAGCTGCTGCTGCTGCTGAGAACAGAGCAATAGTAACAGTGGTAGTAATCATAGCTGTGCCTACTACTTACTGAGTGCCAAGCATGTCAGGCACTCTATTCCTTAAAACATTATGCAGAATAAAAAAAAAAAAACCTGAGGCTATCCAAGGGAACCCAGCCTTCCAATAATATTTGTCTGATACCAAAGCCTATAATACCTTTGTCAAATATATTTACTTAAATACTTAACTTGATTTTTTTAATGCTAGTATAGCCAGGTTGCTATGTGCAAATTACAACTCAGATGTAAGAAAAGATTTTAAATTTTATATAATTAATCTCATCTTGCTTTGGAGTCTTCATAGCTGTTGATGGAAGGTGAGAAAACTAACTTTCCAATTAAAAATTTTGTTGCTTTTAGTTTAAAACAGCATTGCGGGGCAAGGGGGGGGGCACAATTCATGTCAGTCTTTTCCTCAGTGAATCTCTTACATCCACTTTGGTGCCAAGAAGTATGAAGAAAAGGTACCCCATGGTGGTGAGGCTGCATCTGTGCCCTGCCTACTGTTTCTGTCTCCTGCCTACTGTTTGCTGGTCTCCGGTCTGTGTGTTTCACACCCGCTTAAGTTATGGTCTTTATCTTTTGCCTGGAGATGTGAAGATCCCACACCTTGTACCATTTTCCCAGGACTCTTCACCTCCAAGTCTTACTACAGCCGAGGCACATGGATGCCACCCACTGATTCCTGACTCTTTTTTTCACATTCCCACTTAAGCAAGCCTCAATCCCCTAAAATAAATGTTTAAATAGAAGAAAAGCCACATGCAAGGAATTATAAAAGAGAAAAAGCATGTTAATGTGTTTAAAAAAAACTGTTCCCAGTAATTACACTAAGTACACTAGTCTATATGTCCTGTGTGTACCAGGATTGATCCTGAAAATGCAAACACAAAAAAACCTGAGACCAGATTTTAAATGTAGCCGAAGGCCTTGACCCAATAATTTTATCAATTAGTAAAAATTTAGTTGGTGATATTCCATGTACAAATGAATATTTTCAGTGCTTCCTCTTCTAAAGGCCACAACCAGCCAAAGATGATGTGATTCCATACATTAGACCACATGGCCTTCTCAACCTTTTATGTGCTTGCTTGTCTGCCTAGAACCACTGCTGTGAAGAGTTTGAATTTTATACAGAGTCTCCTACGGCTGCGGGTCTTACATCACATCACACTGCCACGGCTCCGTGTGATGTATACACAGTCTGGTTGTTACCACAGGTACAAATCACAGCTCCACTTGGGCCTTTAACATTTCCTGAAAGCCTGGCATATAAGTTAGACAAGCCCACGGGGCAGCTGATTTGTGGGACTGGCTGGCTCTTTACCTGTCAGGTAACCGATGCTGACACAGACTGTGACGGCTCTATGCGAGTAGTATTTGTCGTGGGGTGAGTTGCCCTCCAAGAATTTTCCAATGTTTTAAGCATGGAGATACCTGCAGGCACCGCAGGGATTGTGTTTTCTATTCTGGGTTTATGTTCGGTGGATTGACTTACTGTGGGGGGCTTTTAGATCTCTCACCCACAGCTTTCTCCATATTCCTTTGTTTCCATCTAGCTTGAAGCAAAGCAGTAATGCCAGGCATGCTGGTAATTCCAAATCCTCTAATTGCCTTATTTTACTCTACCATTCCCCGCTACTGTATTTCATAATTTTATCAAAGGGGAGTTTGTTTTTCATTAGGGAACGATGGCATTTCCCAATCCTGACATCTAATTAGTCCTTCTGTCTGAGAATGCTAGAGGCGGGGGCAGCGCCAAAGAGGCAAATCAGATTCTCAGAAATGACAGTGACCAGATTTTTGTACTAAATATTCTGCCCCATGTTCATGCTAGGTGCTTGTGACTGCAAGGTAGTGTTCTGTGTGTGGATCAGAAAATTCAGAATTTGTATTAAAATTGTACCATTTCCCTCTTTGAACAAAGTATCATATTTGAATGCTTATATATGAAGACAGATGCCAGTACAATGTGTATTAGTAGACATTTTGTTGCTTTTTAGAGGGTTGGTATTATGAGATTCAAGATTATTTTTTGTCACATTTACACCATTCACACTCTTCAAATTCAAAGAGGCCAATGTCCTTTAAGGTCATTACTTTACTACTATGCTGTATTGCTAAGATGGAAAGACTCATGATTCCAGTATCTATACGTAAGGATCTAGCTAAAATAACCTGGACAGGAAATTATTTTGGTAAAGAAAATTTGAACACCCCCCCATACCTGCGCGCACGCGCGCGCGCATAAACACACACACACACACACACACACACACACACACACACACATCTGGCTATATAAATACAGTTTAATTGTTGAATTCAGGCAATAGTTTCATTAAATTTTAATAGGTAGCAATAGTGCCTTTAGATTAATATCAAATACAGAATCTGAAATCTCATTGTTATAGTTACACACTAAATAGCCTCCTCTCTTCAAGCCATGGAAAAAGCATTTCCTACCTCGTCTCCCAACCCTGGTTACTTTGACACTCTGGGGTCTGTCTGTGATGGGCACTGCTGGAAGTTATACATTGTCTCCACCTGGAACCAGTGTAGGACAGTCCATTTGGCTAGTGCTTAAAGCAGGCCACAGTGCCAACTGAAAACATACAAGCATTCCTCTCTTCCTTTCAGTACCCAAATGATACTATTAGTATTCTATTGATTTTTCTTTTTAGACATTCTTCTCAAAAAATGGGTATGGAATACTTCCATGTTCTAACACCTCAGTAGACCAGACAAAGTAGGGAATCTATGACAACTCCAAATCATCCCAATCTGACAAGTGCCCAGCTTGCTTATCTCTAAAGCACACAAGTCTCTCAGGATCCACAAGTTTTGTGGCAAAAGCAACGTTGTTTTTGCCATTCAGTGACATTAACATTGTCATGAGGCTGCTCACGTCCAGTGTTGGAAGATGCTTCAAACAGCACCATCATAGATTTCACTAATTGTTTCTGCAAGTTCTAGTTAGCAGCCCCACATACGTGCTCAGTCTAATTCATTTCACTAGTCCAAGAGGCGTTTTAATTTAACAGTACTCTGTGTCTGCATATTAAGTAGAAAATGAAATTAAGGCATGTTCCTGAGTAGGATTCAGCTCATCTAATATGATAAAATTTAAATTTTGTTTTTATAAATCCTTACTGTATTGATGTTAGGTATTTGGTTGTCCCCAGAGATTTGAAACTGTAGAATATTCTTGTATATATTCCAAGTTGTCAAATTTAAAAAGACTGCTCCACTAGAAAAATGGTATCCATTGTGAGAATTCATCCCAAAATACCCAATTGACATATGTGTTGCTGACTTATTGCATTAGGATTATTTAAATCAATTGTAATGAATTTTACTCATGAAATGTAGGTCTACAATTCCAGTCTTTTTAGAACACTACCTAAGGGTTTAGGTAGAGTACAATTTACATGTACTTTTGCTAGCATGATATAGCATAAATTGTAGCTTAATAATTAGCAAAGTAAAATTTTAATGACTGGTTCTGCCTGAAACCATCCGGTCTGTGGATATTGTTACTAGTCACTATACCCTCAGGGAGTAACACAGTACATAACTTATAGTGGACTATTAGTAAATATTTGTGAAATGTACAAAAATTTATCTCATACAAACTGAAAGTAGAATGGTGTTTACCAGACGCTGGGGAGACTAGTGGGAGGAAGGTAGGGAAGGTTGATTAACAGGTACTAAGTTATAATTAGTCTTTTGTTTTGTTTTTGTTTGGTACTGGGAATTGAACCCAGGGACATTCTGCCTCTGATTGACACCCCCAGTCCTTTTTCATTTTGAAACAGAGTCTCACTAAGTTGCTAGGGCTGGTCTTAAACCTTCATTCCTTCTGTCTCAACTTCCCAAGTACAGGTGTGCACCACCACACCCAGCTTACTAAGTTATAATTAGTTAAAAGAACTCATGTTCTATGACACAGTAGGGTGACTATATATAATGATTATTTATTTTTTAAAGGTAGAAGAAATGACTTTAAATGTCTTCATCAAAAATAAATCATAAAGCCGGGCGTGGTGGTGCACACTTGTAATCCCAGTACTTTGGGAGGCGGAGACCGGAGGATCCGGGTTCGCGGCCAGCCTCAGCTGTCTCTATCTCTTGTCTCTATCTCTCTCTCTCCCTGTCTCTCTCTCTACTTAGTGAGGCCCTCCACAACTTCGTGAGACCCAGTTTCAAAATAAAGTATAAAAAATAGGGCCGGTGGTGTAGCCGGAGGTAGAACGTCCCTGCGTTCAATCCCCGGTACTGCAAAAAAAAAAAAAATCATAAATGTTCGAGGGGACAAGTTTACCCTGATTTGAATATTAATCAATGTGTGCATGTATCAAAACATCACATGGTATTGTGTTACTATGTACCATTTTTATGTATCAGGTAAAAAAATAAAAGTAAAGTAAAACATTCCCTCAATGCAAAAATATGTCTAACAAACTCTTATGAGAAACATGTTAAGTAATATCATACTAATGAAATGCAAATTTCACTGAGACTAATAGGTACTAGAACACTTTGAACCACAAAAATGTAGACTAGTCTATGGAAAGTCAATTATGTGAGGGGTCATAAAAAGAAAAACACAGCCATCACAATCACCATCAAAAGCATGGCAAAGCTTGGCCATTTTCCTCAGCTATTTCTCCAAACCTTAATCTTCTTTGGATAAGGAAAAGTGGAGAATTAAAGCAGAATTTTTTAAAATTTTATTTTCTTATAACCTATCTAGGCCTTCATCTTGACTCCATGGAAAATGGTGGCCAAATTCCTAAACCTGTCATCATTTATCAGTTTTCATTGGAGTCAGTAAATAAAATATAGATGCAACCCCAGTACAGAAGAGCATGTAATGGACTATTTAGATCCAGGTCCTTGCATCCCTCTGACCTCCCCAGTGAGTTTTGCTTTATCCATTTAGCAGCCTGTAGATTAGAATAGCCTTCCCTGACCTTCCTAAGAAGGAAGAAGGCTTTGAATGTGCAGCGTCCTACTCCGGGGCTGCCATCTTCCCCAGGCTTTCTCTCATCTGAGCCTGTGGTCCAAGAGGATTTACCTACTTTACCTGTAAATAAGACTTTGCAACCTGAAGCCAAAAGGCCATCCCTGATCCTTGAAAGGCAGCAACACTCTGAAAGAGGCTCCCTATAGAAGTGCCTGTTCAGTCCCTGGGCTTTGGAGGTCTACTGCTGCACAACCTTTATGCCTTACAAGCACTGCCCATTTGCCTGGGGTCTAAAGTAGTTTTGAGGTTCTGTTACGATGATCTAGAAGGGCACATTCCCAGAAAGAACGGAATCCACCTCTGTATCCCCATAATGCCTGAAGGTTCTTTTTGCAGAAGACTCAAGTACCAGCTCACTATGGTAGCTGTCAACTGAAGAACAGGTATCAACTGGGGCACCTTTCATCAATGCTGTCCTCTCCTCTCCAGAGGCCTGTGCATTCTGCTCTGAAACATTAAGTCCTTGTCTGGCCTGAAGTCTAAAGCAGTAAAATTAGTGTTTTCCCCACCCCATGCTTTTGAAGTTTTATTACTATACCTTTTTTCATGAGGATCCTAAACTCCAGACCCACAGGTTTTCTGAGTGCAGAAAGCATAAGAATTGGCATAAATTAACCCCAAGCTCTAGAAACCAGTATTCCCATGGTCACTGCTAGGAAAGCATACCAAATTGCACAGTGTTATAAATATGATTATTCCTCTTTTGAACCTCACTGATATTTTTTTCAATGCTTTTACTTTCTGGGTCTCTTCATAATAAAATCCTAGTCCTAGAATCTGTAATTTCATTAACACTTGACTTATTTTTTTTTCTGAGTGGTTAGCAATTTTATATACCATTAGCCTCACTAACTGTCATTTGCATTCAATTTTGTGATATTTTTCCATCTTTTTAAATTTAATTTAATTTTTGAATAGAAGAACATACTACATTAATGTAGTATGTTAAAAGGTGTAGCCAAAGAAGTCTCATTCTCTGCTCCTCCCACTCATGTTTAAGCAGCTTGTTTAGCTTCTGACTTTCCGTTTTGTGTTCCTTTTTGCAAAAATGAGTACATGCGTGTTTTTGTTGAGTAATATATCCCACTAGTAACTCTATATCAGATCATAGAGATTTTCCTCAGTAACTTCAGAGATATAAAGTATTGCATTGTATGAGCATACCAGGTTTACTTAACCAATCTCTGGTTGAGTATTTAGATTTTTTCCATGGTTTTCTATAAAAAAAATAATACTGCATTGAATAACCTGTGCATTTGCTTTTTTGTATTGTCAACAAAAAATCTTTGGAAAAATTTCTCAGAGGAGACCTTCTTGAGTCCAAGGGTAAAACATGTGTTAGTTATTGCCAAATCTTCCCTCCTCTGGTTAAGGTTGTATCACATTGTCTATCAACAAGTGATGAAGGACGGGGCCAGTTTCCCCACAACCTTGTAAAAGAATGTAATTGTCAAGCTTCGGGATTTTTGAGGGTCTCATAGATGCAGAATGGTGTCTCAATATGGTGTCAATTGGCATTTCTCTTATGATGAAGAAGGTTGAGCATCTTTTTATGTTTAAGCGTCATTAGTGTATACTTTTTGGAACAGTGTATTCCTAGCTATGATGTTATAATATATTTGAATGAGCTCCTGGATCATAACTCCATCCCCAGAGCATGCCATAGAAACTAGAATTTCTCTTCCTCGACCTGGATCATACACTCTGATCTTTCCCTGCCTCTTTGTCTTGGAGCTGGCCATAAAAAGATACTCAGAACTACCTTATCTGATAGAAGATCATAAGACCCCCACTTTAAAAGGGGTGCTGCCCAATACTTACAAGGGAGGGATACTATGCAGAGAGGCCAAGAAGAATTTATACAGAGAGGCCTTGCTGGTTTCCCCACTCAGCCTATTAGCATTAGATCATACCCTTTTTGTCCAGTCGCATTTCACAACTGTTGTCCGTATTTCAATCACAGCTATGTAATGAAGTCTCCATAAAAACCAAAAGGACAGGGTTTGGAGAGTTTTTGGATAGCTGAATGCCTATAGATTCCTGAAGGCTGGTCTGCCTGGATGCTGCACTCCCCTTCCCTCATGCCTCACCCTCTGCAGCTCTTCACCCATATACTTTGTAATATCCTCTATAAGAAATCGGCAAATTAAGTTCGTGTTTGCCTGAGTTCTGTGGGCTGCTCTAGCAAGTTAATCAAACCTGAGGAGGGAGTTGGGCAAACCTGGGTTTATAGGGATAGGTCAGAAGCACAGGTAAAGTAACCTGGGACTTGTGATTAGCATCTGAACGGGGGTTCGAAGGGTGGCAGTCCCTTTGACTAATCCTTCCACACGTGGGATCAAATGCTGTCTCCATAGTGTCAGGAAGAATTGAACTAGAGGACACCCAGCTGGAGCTGCTTGCTTATCTAGTGTGTAGGGAAAAACCCCCGTGCATCTGCTGTCAGAAAGGGCCTGCATTGTGGGAGTATAATGGGAGAAACTTGTATTTAACCTAACATCAGACTGACTTTTGCATATTTTTCTACTAGTTTTTTAGATATTTTTGCTTTAATTTTAAAAAGTTGTTTAGTAAGAATAATCCTTTATCACTGATATATACCTATATAAATATTTGATATATGTTCAAATGTGTTCTCCAAGTTTATCATTTATCTCTTAATATTAATTATACCATATTAAGCTATACAAGAAGGTTTTTTTTCCTTTTATGTGATCAAAATTGTCATGTTTGAGTCATGATAAGAAAGTCCTTCGCATACTCATTATGAAGGAATTTATCCCTAGTACTCATATGGTTTTATTTCTTCCATTTGGAGTTTAATATGATAAACTGAATAGGAACCTGTCTATTTAAGCTTTCTCTCTCCACTGGGGCCAATTCTCATCATTTTTCTAAGAAATTATTCATTTCATTTAGGTTTTAAATTTTGTTAGCCTAAGTTTGGGCAGATTATTATTTTTATGATTGCACTTGCATTTTGCTATATATGACTTACTTCTTTTATATATATAGTTTTATTGGTGCATTGTAATTCTACATCATAGTGATGTTCAAAGATATGCAGACAAACATGCACACGGGACTTGGTGTGTTTTCCTTCAGGTCACACACGCAGCCCACCTCTCCCCACATAGAACAGTGAGATTGATAGTGATACCTTCATAAATGGACGTAACACTATTTGAGCTATTCCCTTCCTCAAGCCATGTTCCCCCTCCTTCACTTCACTCTCTCTAACCCTTCCACTCTTCTACTGGTCTCCCCTCATTTATCTGAAATCACTTTTGTTTCCTATTTTCTTTCTAGCTTCCACATTTAAGAGAAAACATTCACCCTTGACTTTCTGAGACTGGCTGATCTCACTGCATAGTATTCTCTAATTCCATCCATTTTCCTGCAGATGACATAATTTTGTTCTTATTCATGGCTGAGAAAATTCTGTTATTTATGTAAACCACATTTTCTTTATCCATTCACCTGTTGACGAACACCTAGATTGGTTCCATAATTTGGCTATTGTGAATTGTGCTGCTATAAACATGGGTATGCATGTATCACTAGTATTCTGACTTTAATTCTTTTGGAAAGACATCAAGAAGTGGTGTAGCTGGGTCATATGGTGGTTCCATTCCTAGTCTTTTGAGGGACCTCCATACTTATCTCCATAGCAGGTATACTAATTTACAGTCTCACCAACAGCGTATAAGAGCTCATATTTCTACATATCCTCTTCAGCATTATTATTGTTTGTATTCTTGATGATTGCCATTCTAACTGGAGTTAGAATCTAACTCAGTTTCCATCTAACTCAGTTAGATTAGCATTTCCCTGATTGCTAATGATGTTGAGCATTTTTTCATATATTTTTTTGGCCTTTTGTATTTTTCTTTTGTGAAGTGACTTACCTCTTTTTAATCTTCAGCTACCTAGTGTTTTGTTTTCCTGGTTTTTAAAAAGAAATATAATTTTTATTAATGTTACTCTTTTTCTACTTTCTATCATATTAATTTCCACATTTATTATTTATATTCTATGAGGTGTGTATGTGTGTGTGTGTGTGTGTGTGTGTGTGTGTGTATGCGCACGTGCTTGGAAGGATACTTTTACTGTCTTTACTGTCTTTTTTATAAGTTTTTAAAAAATGACAGATAGCATTGTGTTTTTATCATGTGCAACATAATGTTTTGAAGTATATATTGTGGAATGGTTAAATCTAGTCAATTAACAAATGCATTACCTCACATAACTATCATTTTTTGTGATGAGTGCACATAACATCCACTCTCTTTACATAATTACAGTTAGAAGGAATAAATTTCAGGAGACCTATTGTACAGCAAGGTGCCTAGTTAATGATATTCTTTATTTTTATGACTTTTTAAATTAAAAATTTACTTTCATTATTTCTATTGTTTCATATACATATGTTATAAAATTTCCTCTGATCAATGTTTTCACTGTATCCTACAGATTTTCTATTTAATATTTTCACTCTCATTACTTTTAAAAAACCTGCAATTTCCATGTATCTCCTCTTTTTCTAAAGAGTTGTTTATTTAGAGTTTTTAATTTCTAGGTAAAATGTCCTTTAATTATGATTTTGATATTAATGTCTAGTTTTTTATTATATTATATTCAGAGATTATTGTACTATTTCTGCTTTGTGGAACTTAAGACTTGTTGTAATCTAATATATAGACAGTTTTGTAGAAAGTTTCATTTGTACTTGAGGAGAATTTTATTATTGGAGTGCAAAACTAGAGAGAGAGAGAGAGAGAGAGAGAAGGGGCTAAGAGCCAAAAGAGCTGCCTAATTAATTTAGTTCTTCTATATTGGTAATTTTGTCAATTTGATCTGTCTTAGACTGAGAGCAAAATTATCAGTGTATTTCTTGTGGATACTCCTGAAGTTACTATCTTATGAAGTTGGCTTGTGTTCTTTGCTACCTGGCTATTGATAACTGTTATACCTTCATCATGAGCTATGACCTATATTATAATAATGTAGATTTCTTGTTATATTTAATGCATTTGCCTTGAATTCTTCAATCTGATAGTGAGATTACAATCCCTGTTTTTACATTTTTTTGCTATTTGTCTGGCATATCTTTGCCCAACCCTTTATTTTTAGCCTCTCTAAATCACCTTATTTAAATGTGTATCTTTTTATAGCATGAAGTCACATTCTTCTTTATGAGTCAATTAAAAACTTTTAACAAGAGAGCTATATTTTATACATTTATGTTTGGTTTTAACTCTACCATATTTTGTATTTATTGACCATATGATGTTATATTGACTGTTGCTTTATGAGGCTTGTTTTATTTTTTACTTTTTTGTTTCTCTTGGTAATTAGAACAGTTTATACTTGCATTCTAATGTTTGCCTTTATACTAAGTATCTTTTACAAGACCCATACTCCTTGTCAGCTTTAAGTGGTATTCTGTGGCTCCCACCCATCCCCTAGGCATCTATCAATAAGGTCATTGGTCATTTTACTTTTCTTTTGCTCTCTTCTTTCTTTCTTTTTTTTTTTTTTTTTTTTTTTTTTTTTTTTTTTTTTTTTTT